>JACAXG010000214.1:501070-671807 GCA_018881555.1 Amblyornis subalaris
AGAAAAAGAAAAAGAAAAAGAAAAAGAAAAAGAAAAAGAAAAAGAAAAAGAAAAAGAAAAAGAAAAAGAAAAAGAAAAAGAAAAAGAAAAAGAAAGTAATTTCTTTAGGATTGCACTATCCTGTAGTACAAAAATTTCAATTGGCTTGATTACGTCAGAGGACTGGCTATAAGTAGAGTGGAAAGGAATCCAATGAAATGAAAAAAAAATTATTTTAATGCTGTGTTTGTGATTGCAATTACCACAGCTTTGTCTACTGCCAAACTCAGCCACAATTGTGCTGTGATTAGGGAGAAGGACTGAGGGAAGTGTGGTCTGTGAGGGCCTCCCAGAAGTTCTCCTCCTTTAAGAAGCACCTTGGGAGGATGGTACGGGTGGAGAGCCTGCAGGAGAGTTTCCTGTGGGTTCACAAGTGGGTGATCAACCTGGCAGATGTGGGTATCACTATATCTGCTGCCTCTGGGGTTTCAGCAGACAGGCTTACAGTCACTCCTGAAGAAGCAAGAAACACACTGTAGCTGAGGATATTTTACACGCCAAATTTCATGGTCTGTGCCATGAAGTCCCAACAAAAATTCTATTTCTGTGTTAAGCTATCCTGGATCAATGCAGGCCTCTTTTCTTTACCTTCCTTTTTTTCTTTTTCTTAGTCATTCGTTTTAATGCTACCTTTAGTCACTGCTTTTAAGGAGCACCTGAGCACACACAGCAAGGCATCCTAGTACTCTGAAGTAAATTCTTAGATTGTCCTTAGAAAAGCCAGTCACCTGGTGCTGCCAAAATGTTGATGCTGATGAAAAATGTGTGTAAGAATGTAAGTTCTCTGCCAGGAGCACTCAGTTTATTCTAAGATCAGAGCTGTAATTAAATGGGCTCTTCAAAAATAATATTTTGGCCCCCAACAATTGTGCAAAGAAATTACTTTTCCTACAAGTCCTCCTTCCGTTTGATGAAGTCTTTCATCTTACTTCTGAAACTACAGGTCCCAAACAGAAACTATAACTCCCAAGTATTTCCCTTGTTTAACCCACCCAGCATGCTGCTTCCTTTCTCTCTCCTTGTATGACTCAGATGTTGCTTCTTAAGTATCACTGAGGAACTTTCTACCTTATTTTACGTACGAAGTTGTTTTGTTCACCACATTATGAAGTTTGATGGGCAGGAATGAGTGGGTGTTTTGCTCATATGCCTTGGGTCTAATTTATTTTTTATTTGTGAAACCTTTCTTTTAACAAATACGAATGATCAAATGGACTTAAGCAACAGCTTTTATGGTACAAGTAACATTAGGAAATAGTCACTAGTATATGGAATTGATAATGAAGTGGAATGTATGAATTCTTGATAACCATTAGTGCAAAAACCATTCCTTTTATAGCAGATTCCCTATTCTGAGATGACAGCTTTTTTCTCTCTTGTGAATATGAAGTGCCAGATTATGAATTCAATAGCTGCCTCTTTTTCAGGGCGTTGCTTATGAATCTGCCCTGCCCTGTCACTGCATATTATTAGCATTAAACTCACTTGCAACACCATAAATTTACAAGATGCATGCCCTATCTGAAAAGCTTATGGTCTAAATGAGAAACGAGAAATTCACAGCAAAACACAGGACAACAGTTCAGGAAAGGCAGTGCGTAAGGATTACTAGTCAGGATTTAAATTAGAGAGGAAGAACTGCACAAAGGGTTACGTGTTAGGAGAAATTTGAAGAGGAAGACAGAGGGCACTTGGTAGCTAGGAAAGGGAAAATTACTCCAGACACAGGACTGGAAGGATTCTAAGAGAGCACATCAAAGGCTTTCATTAGTGAATTAATAGTCAGGTTCCTCTCCCTGCTGATGATCTTCCCTTCATCAGATGTACTTCTGTATGCTGCTGTCAGCATGTTGTCTGCTTGTTTTTTAACATCTGGTTTGGAAGACTGAAGGGGTAGGCATCAATTTATTCAGTAATTTACTGACACCTGTAGCTTGTACTACTTAGGATGGCATTAATGAGCATCCTACATTTTGAAAATCAAGCCTTAAATAGGTACCACGTCCTATTTCAAATGCCACAATTTTTTATTTGTTTAACAGGACTGCCAAAAGGGTGTATCTATCCTTCATGGTTAGGATGAACAGTCACCTACCAAAACAATGTAGACTACATTTAAGAAACCATATCTTAATTTTTTGTCAGTGACTCCTTGCTCCTGGTTTGTTTCTTTTTTTTTTCCTTTTGTTTTGGTGGCTTTTTATTGTTTGTTTTGAGGGTTTATTTTTTGTTTGTGATTTGGTTTTATTCTTGGCCTGGTGGTGTCTTATTTTGAGGCCTGTACCTCATAAATCTGGCTGGTATGGTAAATTAAGTAGATCCATGAGTACTTTTGCAGTACTAATACATGGAAATATACAGTGTGGGCTTTTAAAGAGTAAGACAGCACCATTGGTTCATGATGTCTTGAGATTGTCAGTCGGTGGGAACTGGAGGATTACTGTGATGGAATATATTTGCTTCATTCTTTTACTTCTTGAATTTCCAGTATTGGTTGTTCTCAGAGACATGTTACTAGGCTAGAAGGATGTTCGATCTGATCTGCTTCAGTGGCTGCTATGAGTATTTCTTTCCCTGTGAGTTTTGGGAGAATGGATTTGTTCTTCTAGGGAGAAGAGAGAAAACTCCGGGAAAGTACTAGGATATGTTAGCATTCAGGTGGCTCAATTTATCTGCTCAGTGAATGGGGGATGGTTTTGTAGCATAAAGGAAAGAGGTAGACATTGTTGTATTCTACCTGTAATGTGTGTGTATGTTCTGCCTGTTGGGTGGAAGAAAAAGTTAGAAACATACAACCTTTCTGCGAAGACAATCCTCCATAGTTGTACTAGCAGAGAAGAAATGACATTTAAGTGAAAAAGGACTTAAGGATTAAATACAGTAGCCCAGGGAAGTAGAGGCTTGGGAATTCATGAAAGGTTTAGGTGGGAAGATGAAACTAAGAATTTGATTGAGAATCAGTTTCCTGCTGTCTTCCAACCATTTACGTTACTGAGGTATTATAATTTATAGTTTGCTAACAAAAAATAGGCCCACGATACTCACTAGAACAAAATATAGCTTGAGGTTATCATACTGTCTTCAAAGTAGACATCTTTGTGGTTCTTGTATGAACTACAAGGTAGCAGGGGCCATGTGCTCTAAGACCACTCCTCCACCTGCTTTTGACCTGCCATCTGTGGAGCTGAAGTTTCTGTTCCTTGTAAGCAGAAAGTCAGTTGCAAAGACCAGCAAGGAGTCCCCTGTTTCTGAGCATCAACAGCTTGGCCTACTACCTCCCCCTACATGCAGTATTTCCCCAAAGGACTCCCCTCCTATTCCACTGATGTTTTTTGTTAAGATATTTGATAATAATTTGATAAGATTTTTGTTAGAGGTACATGGCTGGATTCTTTAGTTTCCTCTAATTTCTTAAGATTGTCTTCAACCCTGGGGCTTGAAGATAATCTATAATTGCAGGAAGCCTCATACTTCAATCGTAACATTTGAAAGTCATAAGTATGTTTATTCTTTTTAAAAGTTAGTGGAACTGGAGTTTTTCCTGGTAAAGACCATCATCTGGTTGATTTGGAGTGGACTCCCTTTCCCCAGTTCCAGAGAATCACAGTACCACAGGATGGTTCAGGTTGTAAGGGACCTCTGGATGTCCAGCCAGTCCAACCTTCCTGCTCAAGCAGGTCACCTTAAGCAGTTTGCCCATGTCTGTATGGGATAGAGACTTTACAACCTCTCTATGTAACCTGCAGTCACCCTCACAGAGAAAAATTCCTTCCTGATGTTCAGAAGGAACCTCCAGTTCACGCTGCCTCTTGTCCTGCCCCAGGGCTCTTTCCTTGGCTCTGTCTTCTTTACATGCTCCCTTCAGATACTTGTGCACATTGATAATTCCCCTGAGTCTTTTCTTCCCTAGGCTGAGCAGTCCCAGCTCTCAGTCTTGTACGTGTTCTGCCTGCAGCTTTATTTTTCTGTGTACCAAATCTTACTAAAATTTTCAGCAGGACAACTTATTTACCAAAACCCATGGATTTAACTCCATGGAAAATATGTTCACAAAAGTATATTAATCAACACAAATAGATTTAATTGCCTTGACTTTCCTTTGAAAAGGTCAGCAAATCTCACTTTGGCATTTATGGAATGAAACATTTCATAGTTTTTCAAATAGAATTTGAGAAGAATTAATTGTGAATATGAAATTTAAAAAAGGAAAGCTACATGAGACATTTCTTATGGGTTGATTAAAATATCAAGTTTCATCTGAAGAATATTTTTTTAATATTTTCATTCCAGCTCCACAAAAATGGATACTTTTTATTAATTTTATTTTATTAAAAATACATTTATTAATGAATTTTATATACAACATTGTTATGCATTATGCTTAAGTTTTGGGTTACTGCATTGCCAGAACACGTGACTTCGTTAGTATCTTATACTTCTGTCTTGTCAGTAATGTAATTGTTTTCTTCATGCATTTGTTTTCTTCCTTGTCCCTGGTTCCCTATTTGCCACTGACTGAAGCAGTTTCCTATCTTTCTTTGGTGACCTTAACGATCTCTTGCCTGTTTTTTAGTCTTTTGCAGAGTAAAGTGTATTAATCATAAGATTAGGAATGTTTCTATTATAACCCTAGAGCCTCTGAGAGATGCTCTCTTTTCTTCATTCCTCCCTGTGTCTCAGTTCCTCCTTTCTCTTTGGCTATGGAAGGAAACATTACCTGCTCTGGTTTTTTTGCTAGGTAATGAAAACACAATTATCATGCTATTTAGATAATCTCTCCATGTAAATACTGAAATACCTGTATATTAGTCCAGCTCTAAAATATTGTTAAATGTAGAGGGAAATCAACAAAAATAATTTAGGAGGCATCTAAACTGAGATCTTATTTCATGACTTTGTCAAGAAAAAAATCCTGAGTGATTTTGTAATTTTGTATAGTGAGTTTTCTTACATTTTTATCAGCAAGATTTACCCTTTTTGCCTCAAGAATATTATCAATGCTAACTATAGCAATTCTGATATATTTATTTGGACTGACTGACAGTTACCTATGTATTTTTATGCATTATATTTAACAGAAAAGGTCACTCTTTATTGATATTTCTGCTACTGGTAGACAAGATTCTAAAAATCTTTTAGGGCCTCATCAGTCACGTATCAACAGTTTTGTGAAACTGATTCATGGCCCATTGCATCCTACAGAGGCGCTTAGATTACTGTTCCCAGCAACTGTAATTACTCTGTGTGTGTGTATGTGTGTATATATATATATATATGTATATAATATATATGGTAAATACTTTATTTATGAAACAGATACATTCAACAGCTAAATTCTTTATAAAGGTGTCATTAGTCTCCACTGTTATTGCAGATGTAGTAACAAAAGCCTTTCAATTTAATTAAACAATAAGGTAATGTCCTGATCATTTTGCTTTTATATTTATAGTATTTAGACATTTACAGGCTGCAAATCATTCTCTTACCTAGCTGTAACTAGATACATCAGGCAGCTAAAGAAATGCACTTAAAATGTGGTTGCTGATTTCTGTGCTGTTTCACAAAATGCCCCCTGTAGTTTTGGGGTTATGCAATAGATGTAGTAGTATGTTGGTTTTCCTTCTATTTCTGTGCTTTTTATGCCTGTGCTTGATTCTGTCTAAGCACAATTGACTCTCACTAACCAAAAAGTACTGTGATGTGCTCTGTTTAAACCCAACCTTATTCAATATCTGATGCTTTAAGGAAAGACACACATCTTAAGCATAATTGAGAGAAGAACATCTTCTCAATCGCTGAACTTACACTTTCAATGTTCTTTAATTAAGTCCTTTCTCTAAGATGACTTCTCTCTGAAGCACCTTTTATGCCTTTACTGCAGATACTACCGAATAGTTGTGGCTTAAAAACACTAAGATCCTTTAAATTCAGAACCACTGGACAGCTAAACATATTTTATTAAATATTTAAATTTCAGGGGCTCGATAAGAATGTCTTTCCAGCAACTGATTTTCAAAAATGTTTTACTGGTTATTTAGTAGATGTTGTTGACTTTGAATAAATTCTAATCTTAATAGGAACTTTGTTTTTAGTTGAGAATAAAGGAAGAAAAGAAACAGGGACTTATGGTATAGAAAACAGCTGCGGTTTAGCTCAAGGAATAATTGATTTAAAAATGCATATACCCTTAAAGCAATACCCTTAAAATTAAATGCTTTTGGTGACTGAACAGATTTCACATTTGTGAACACTGAATGATGCATACTAAGCCCCACTTTGAAAAGTCAGCTGTTGTTGTAAGTCTAAGTAACCAAACGAGAAATGAAAAGAACACCATATCAGAAAATCTGAAATAAATTGTTGGATGTGTCCGTCAAAGAAACTGTGAATTTGACTCTTTCCTGTCAAGTTAGCACTATGATTGCACAGTTCCATTTATGCATCATTTTCTCTGCATCATTTTGTCTATTTTCTAGATGACAAAGACAGTAAAACAAAACACATACAAAACACTGCTTCCTCTCTTATCTTTACTTCTTATGAATTTTGCCCTGTGAATTAGGTTAGCTGACATCAGGTTTGGATTTAGTTTGTTGAAGTAGATGCTTTCTGAACCCCAAAATATCTGTCATCAGTTAGCAAACATAGTTTGTTCTTGACTTTCAGGAACTATTTCTTGCGAGAGGGCTGTCACATCTTTTGTTATATGGCTTGGAAAAGTGTTTATACTCCTCTATAGCTTTATAAAGCACCAAGTTAATTTAAATAATTGTACTGTCATTTAGTTAACGTGTTCTTTTTTAAACTTGCCTAACTATGGTGAATGTAGTTTTGATGGCAAAAGAACCCCTTTTATGTAATAGCATTTTTCTTCTCCCTCCTCCACCCCCACCTCACAAAATAAATGCAACACAATTATTGTACTGCTGAGAAATTAGCTCATTTGCAAATGCCACCTTGGAACACAAGAAGAAAGGCATTTATTGAAGCAGTAATAAAGGTACCGTGTTAGAATAATTTTATGCTGACGGGCCTACAATCGCTCAATATTTTAAGAGCTGTCATCACACCAGCATGAGCTGCATGCAGAAGTACAAATTTATGCTGTGACATCATGGCACTAAAAGTATAATTGGAATAAAATTACAATGCTTCACTCTAGCATTCAGTACAAGACAGAGCACTTCAGATGCCCACCCTGGGCTGATCCTTTGCTATGCACCACTGTGCCATGTATTCTGTTAACACATGAAGTATTGTGACACAGATTTCTGAATAGTTCAATGTGTCCTTCAGGTATTTCCAGAGTGAGCTTTCAGTGGGCACTCAATGACCTGTGTTGTTAATGCACAGTACACTGCACACTAGCGGAAAGCTGGAAGAATATTAAATCAGCAAAAGCCACCATTTTAACTCTTTAGATATGGATAATTAAGCAAGCAGTCACTACACAATGTCTGAGGACCTAATACTATCATTTTTTAGTGAGTTAATAAATTCCAGTCATGGCCTGTGGTTAAATGCTAAACTTTAACAAATGAGCAGATCTGCATAAGAACTGTGACTTTAAAATTCAACCTTTTGACTTTTACCACATCTTCATTCATTGTCGTAACGAGGAAAAAAAAAGAGATGACAATAGATGTAGGTGAGATACAGGAAAGTGCAATGAATTGCATGTCATGTTTAGACATAATATTCCGCTCGCAATCTAGCATTTTCCACCTAAGCTACAAGCCCTTTCAGCATAATCAGACGTGCTTTTCCACCACAGTGCAAGCAGAGGTGCTGATTCTGATTTTTCCTGAATTGCTTTACACACAAACTTCTACCAGAGTCAATGAGACAAGAACCGTATTTGTGTGATTAAACCTACTTAACCAGATCCTGATTTTATTAAAATGAGTTGATGAAAAGAAGTAACTCTCTCAAACTCAAAGGTCATTTACATGTGCTGTTGTAAAACTAATGCAAGTGAAATTAAGGTAGGGCAGGTCTGGGGGAGCTGGTGACCTTCAGAAACAGGAAAAATGTGGGATGCAATTTTTCAACAGCAATTTAGATTGGATTTTTCAATAGCAATTTAGACTCGCTGCAGTCATGGTTATTGGTGAAAAAGTTTCCCATAGCACTTTATATACCTTGTTTAATATACCTAATTTTGTTTTTAATAGGTCTGAAATGAGATTGTCTCTCTTGTTAATTCTCTCATTAATGAAAAACAGATTTATTGCTAAACTTAAAACTGCAATGCGAGAATCTTGGTAGGGGGCTGGTAATACCAGGGACTCCTAAACTGAAGGTGTGCTGGTAAGGCTGTGCACTATGAGCTGATCCTTAGGCAAGGCTCAGCCAGACTGTCAGCTTAACCAGGCATTCACATGCCACCTGCCTAGGATCTGCCCTGGCTCCAGATCTGATGACTGATCTCAAAGATACCCCAGCTGCCATGCCTCTTGGAATGGGACCATAATGCGGATGGGCTTCTTGGCCTGGAGGGAGAAGGAAGGGAAGAGGGCTGTGCCCACTTTTCCAGCACATCTGGCATTTGACACTATAAACCCTTCCTCTTTTTTTTTATACTTAGATCAGCACAGCTATAACAAGTCCTTTTACTATTACTCAATACTACGTGTATTTTCTTACTTAAATCAGACACAAGCCGTGTCTATGAATTTGTGGCATTTAGTGTGTCTACTCACCAAGAAAATTGCCAAATACTTATTTTTCTAATCAGATTAGTTATAGTGAATTCAAGACCCATGAAAATTCAGCTGTTTATTTATTTATTTGTGATGGAAACTGAACCAAATATAAACAAACAAATAAGGTCAATGAGAAATTTAATCACCCAATAGGAATGTTTGATTTAATCTGAAATAAATCAAGGCATTGCGTTTCTGCAATTTTAATGCTTCTTAAAAATAAATCTAATCTGACTTTGAAAAATGGTTTCAAATTTAAGAAATGAAAATGTTTTGCTTAGGAAATACAATAACGGTGATCTAAACCACAGTATCTTCAGGGTTTTTCTCTTTGTTTTTTTTCTGAAGCTACTTAGACCAAAATTCAATGTAAATTCTGTTTGTCTAAAAGATCAATTCAAATTACAGCTAATTTCTCCTACTGAAGAAAGAATAACAGGGAAAGATAGGGAGAGGGAAAAGATGTCTGATTCACACCAATGGTTTCTACAGTTGGTTTTCCTAGAAATGATTTGAAGTTGGGAATGCATTTGGAAACAAAGTGACTGGAGATGCCTTTTTTTATTTGGCTCAGCATACATGTGATTCTCAGACTTAATATGATCCTCCTATTTTTGAGTGACTTGCTGCTGTCAAATGAGTATATGCTGGTCTCTTCCAGGGGACACAGAAATGGGAAGCTCTCCCAGACTTGGGAAGCTGGCAAATGTAAAGTAGACTTTACAATAACTATTATTTTATGTATTTTTGCTTTATTCCTTGATCTCATTTCAATCCAAATACATACATTCATAATTTTCAGAAGGCATGTGCATATTTGCTACAGAAATAAACAAGATAAATGAAATCAAGGATATTTTTAAGACAGGAAAAAGATAAGCACTGCAAAAGGGAACAAATTTTTAATTCCTTTAGCCTAAATCTTGATCTCTCTTGCCAATCTTTTGTCATCCAGAAATTCTGTGGAGATAAGTAGGAACTAGTATGCTTGTTCAAAAGCTTTGTGAGCCCTGTAGTTGGGACTTTAAACACTGGTGAAAGGCTTTCCTTCTAGAAGTAGTTGTCTCGAGAGACTGTTTTGTAGCTGTTCCCTCCTTATAATTCCTACAGTCACAGTTCTTTCTGTCCCTGCAACACCAATTCTCACATATAGGGAATCTCATAAACCACAGCTTTGCTGCAAGTAGGTCTTGCAGGCATCGAAAAATAAGAAAAGTCATTGTGAAACTGTAAAATACTTTATTCTTCTAAGCTGACTGAACTTCGCTTTGACTCTGTATCTTTATTGTTCATGAAAGCAGTTTCATTGCTACCAGAAAAAATCCCGTTGGAACAAAATGTTTGCCTTTATCGTGATTCTGTTGCCAGAAGGTTGTTAATTTGAAGGTGGTAGCACTTCCATCTTTTACAGGAGTGAAACATCTAGGGTACATGCCCTGAGGCCATACTTTTCCAGAAGGGCTCTCTGTAGCAGCAAGACTTTTGGAAAAGACCCTGTAACTCTACAAATCAAATGTCAGTCAACACAAAATGCCTGTGATTTCTGTGAATAATAGCTGCTATAAGATCAGGGAATCCTGCAATCCTAAAATTTAGATTAACAATCTCCATTAACTTAAAAATTTAAATTAAAATATAAATTCATTTGTTTAAAACTGTGGTTGACTCAGTATACTCTTTTGCAAGTGACTTTTTATGTATATATTTTGCCAAAAAGAGCACAAATCTGCCCTTCTCTGCTACATGTTACAAACTCTCCATTATAAAACATGGCTCATTTGAAATTTGTCTAGAATCATGCCTTTAAGTGCTTTCTTCCCATTTGTAGTAATGAAGACCTCAAATTTGAAGACATCACCACAGCCTGACCAGAGGACAAGCACTATCGGACTGGTTGCTCACCAACATGAAAGAACAAGATTGGTGGTAGCCCCAACTTCAGTAATCATGCACTGATATACTCACAATCTTGAGGCAAATGGGCCAGGTGAACAGTAGAGCAAGGGTGCTAAATTGTAGGAGAGACAACTTTCAGGTTTTTAAGAAATTAGTGGATAGGACACCCTGGAAAACTGCTTCCAGGAACATAGAAAATGAATGGATCTTTAACGACATTCTTCTTGAAGCATGAGAGGTCTTGATTCCTACATGAGAGGAATTGAGGAAGGAGACCGGCATAGGTCAGTAAGGACCTCCTAGACAAACTAAAGTGTAAGAAGGAAATGCATGGGCAGTGCAGTGGAACCATGTATCCTGGGAAGAATATAGGGACAGTGCCTGGATATGAAGGGAAGGGATTAGGAAATTGTGGTGAGGGTCATACAATAATGATAATTGTAATTATAATGATAATAATTAACAACAGCAACAATAACAATAATGAGGTTTTGTGGATGTTTGCTACAGGCCATCTGAGCAGGAGGAAGTGGATGAAGACCTTCTACAGGCAGCACAAAGCAGCCTCAGAGTCACAGGCACTGGTTCCAGTGGGGCACTTTACCTACTCTGACATCTGCTGCAGAACCAGCACTGTGGTGGGAAATTCCCCTTCCCTTGCCATGGCTAGCATGGATGACGTCACCTCCGATGCAGAGCCCTCCTTCTCGGAGGAGGAGGAGTCGGAGGAGGAGACTGACGTCTAATTCCCACCCCCTCTCTCTCCCTTTCCCCGAAAATTAGAGCTACCATTTACTTGTCAGTTAAGTTCTTTGTACCACCTTTTGTTCTGGAAATTTCTAGGTTACTCGACGCCCCATTGGTTGTAACCCTTTGTATCCTCCCCCTGACTGTGTTTATTGGATGATTTGCCCTCAGATCCTCCCCTTACCCCGTTTCCCATTGGCTGTTATCCCTTTCTCCTCCCCTTTTGTAGTCCCTTAAAAGCTGATGCACCCTGAGCTCTGGGGGCTTTCTCCCTCAGAGCTTCTCCGACCCAGAACCCCGTCCCTCTACCCAATAAAGGAGAGAGCTGGGAGACCCCACTCCTTTCACCCTTCATCTCCAGCGTGAGTGTCTTATTCTATCAGCACTGCGACTACTGACTCCGACGGGGCGGACACTTCTCGGGGCGAGTCAGCCGCCCATTGCCTGGAGAGGCTCCAAGCCCTCGGCTGTGGCTGTCCGGCGTCCGGGCGGACGGTAATCGGGGTGAACCACTCACCGCCGTTTACTACACAGCACCATGAAACACAAACAGCCCGGGAAGTTCCTGAAAAGCACTGATCACAACTTCCTGCCACGGGTGGTGGAGGATCCCACAAGGGATGTTGTGCTGCTTGACCTCATATTAACAAACTGGGAAGGCCTTTTGGGGGTGAGAAGGTTGAAGGCAAACTTGGCTGTAGTGACCATGAGATTGTGACCTTCAGTACTGGGCGAGGAGGAAGCAGGGCAGCAAGTAAGATTGTAACCATGGACTTCAGGAGAGCTAACTTTAGCCACTTCAGGGAATATTCTTGAAAGAATCCCATAGGAAAAGGCTCCTTAGGGAAGAAGGGTTGATATTCAGGATCACTTTCTCTAAGCTCAAGAACCATACATCCCAATGAGCAAGAAACTGGGCCAAGGGGGCAAGAGACCTCTGTGGATGAAGGAAGAGCTCCTGTCATTTCTCAAGTGTAAGCAGAAAAAACTCTGGAGATGGAAGCAGGGTCAGGCCACTTGGAAAAAATATAGAGAGAACATCAGAGTAAGTAGAAATGAGACAAGGAAGGCCAAGGCCTCTTTGGAATTAAATCTGGCCAAGGATGTCAAGATAGGCTCCCTCATAGATGGCAGAAGTGGTCAATACCCCAGAGGGATGGAGATCCCTTCAGAAGGACCATGACACGGTGGAGAGATGGGCAGAGAGGAACCTTCTGAAACTCAACAAGACCAAATGCAGAGTCCTGCACCTGAGGAGGAATAACCCCAGGCACCAGCACAGGCTGAGGTCTGACCTGCCAGGAAGCAGCTCTGTGGGGAAGGACCTGGAGGTCCTGGTAGACAACAAGCTGTCCCTGAGCCAGCAGTGAGTGCTGGTGGCCAAGAAGGCCAGAGGTGTCCTGGAGTGCATTAGGAAAAGCACTGCCAGCAGGTCAAGGGAGGTGATCCTGCCCTTCTACTCTACTCTATCCTGCCCTGGTGAGGCCATATGTGGAGTGCTGTGTCATGTTCTGAGCTCCTCAGTACAAAGAGACATGGAGCTCCTCGAGCAGGTCTAGCAGAGGGTGAAAGAGATGATTAGGGGGACTGGAGCATCTCTCTTAACAGGAAAGGCTGAGAGAGCTGGGCCTGTTCAGCATCTAGAAGAGATGACTGACAGGGAACCTCATCAATGTCTGTGAGTATCTGAAGGGAGGGTGTCAAGAGGATGGACCCAGGCTCTGCTCGGTGGTGCTGAGGACAAGAGGCAATAGGCACAAACTGATGCACAGGAAGTTCCACCTGAACATGAGGGAGAACTTCTTTACTGTGCAGGTGACCAAGCAGTTGAACAGGTTGTCCAGAGAGCTTTTGGAGTCTCCCTCACTGGAGATATTTGAGAACTGTCTGGATGCTGTCCTGTGCCATGTGCTCTGGGATGACCCTACTTGAGCAGGGAGGTTGGACCAGATGGCCCACTGATGTCTTCCAACCTAACCCATTCTGTGATTCTGTTTTACAGGTATGTAGGTCAGAAAAAAAAGATTGAAGTAAATGTACTTTCCCCAGTAAATAAGACAGAAAAGCTGGTTACAAGTGTAATGAAGAAAGCTAAGATTCTCAACAAGATTTTTTGCCTCAATTTTTAATGGTAAGTTCTTTATCAGACTACCTATGTATCCATGTTTACTGTCAGAGAAATGGAATATGCAGTCTGGCACATTGCTATCACTTCAACATTAGAGAATTTCTTCTCAGCATACAGTTATAATTGAAAACTACGATACTAATATCTGTCTGGTATAGCACCCATTTTAGCACTGCATATATATTTTCCTCTGTGCTTGCATTAATTAAAAATATTGCATGTATTTCTAAGTACAATTGAGTAACTGACAATGAAGACTCTGTCATGTTTGCAAGTGGGTGCAAAGGTACCCTTTATATCAGAGGCAAGCCTGAAACATCCATTTTGGAAGTGGAAGAGAGCATCTGGCAAGAACATTGCATCTGGTGCAAACTGGGAACACAAAGCAGCTGATTGTGAAAGATTATGCTTATACAAGCATAAACCACTAAAGTGTTTCTCTGAGTACCAAGTCCTTTCTCCAACAGTACCCTAGGAGCTGTTCTGAAACCCTCTCTCACCTACCAAAAGTACAGTCAGCCTTACTGTCCCTTACAGTTACTGTGCTTCATGTGATTGCATCAGAGAATTTCTGGTCTGACCGTGACCTTTGTAAGTATTCCTTTACAGTCACATACATGAGTGATGATATAGCTGTTTCCTCACACATCTGTTCTACTATTTGAAATGCTACTTCCCTATATTTTCTGTTAACTAACAAAAAATTCTTCACTTTTAGATTTGAATGTCATCTGTAGTAAATTACATGTAGGCCTCACATGCTTCAATTTAATTCAATTTGAAAAAAAACCTGCAAAACCAACTTGGATTCTGCTAGTAAAAATAAAATAAAATAAAATAAAAATTAAAAATTAAAAAAGTAGTCACAAGTTCCTGAAGTCAAATCTCCAGTTAGTCTGAGACACAATGTGGAGAGCTGGAACAGAAACTCCTTCCACATCCTCCTTCTAGTATCACACAGACCAGTGTAAAAGATTATACTAGGGATAAAGTTCCTATCTGGTAGTCTCATAGTGGAGACACAGGCTGCTAAAGACATGTCTCTGATCTGCAAAATACAAATTGCCTTCAATGAGAGTTTGTCTGAACAAGGACTGCAGGAACTTTGTTTATGAAGAAATGAAAGGGTTTGCAGGCTTTTCTTCAATCATGTTATATTCAATGCATGCTGGTACTTGTCCCTGCTCACTTTCCATGGGCAAAGCTTGTCAATGGCTCTTAAAGAATTATTGTGGAGGAACAGTTAAGAGGAAATGATACTCAAGGCCGGTGTTTAAAGAAAAAATGAAATTTGCTTGATTTCAGCCTTTTTTTCCTGCTCTCCTTTTTGGTATCTCCCTGATGATTTAAAAAATAGCTTTGTTTTATACTGTATTGACCCCTCTATAATTAATGCAAATTATGAAAATCTCATTGTGAGGCCAAAAACCGGCTAGTTTTATCCATAGTTAAATTTCCTGTTACTCTAAATTTTAGCCATTCATCCAAAATCATATGTTATATAAATACTCCTACAGTTAATATGTTAATACATAATTGTTGTGTTTTCTAAAACTCCCTTTGCAGATGTAAGTTTGTGAAAATAAAGAACTGTTGAAGAAAGACATTGAATCCTGCCAACCAAAGGTAAAGCACAGTAAACATTATCAGTCACTGCTGTGCTTGAATCTCCTATCCAGTTGCAAAATAACCCAAACAGTTACATAGGCTTCGAAGTATTTAAGATTTTGTGTTAGAGGCAGGCTTGAGTCTGACAATCTTTTTGTTTCCATTTAAACAGAAGCATTCGATTGGATGAGTAAGAACTCTTTTTAGTTCTAAAAAATACATCAAGCATTAATTTTTCTCTGTAGGATCTCCTTTCTGTGGTGAATAAATAAGGATGGAAATCTGTGCTAGTAAACCTCAAGGAGTGAAATCCTAAGTCTCTGGCACCTATTTTGAGAAAGGCTTAAAATGCTGGAATGCTTTTATAGAAATATAAAAAAATGTAATTTGCCTCCTGAACGTAATCTTCCACAAAAAAAAAAAAAAAAAAGAAACAGTCACAGTGTAATTTTTACTTTAATTAACTTCATGGATTCAATTCAGCAATTGTATTACACTGCCTGTGAAATCCTATTGACCCAGTGGGAGAGGTCTGTGTGACTTATGCCACATAGCGAATCGTTTGGCTCACAGGTACAATGGGTAGTAGAATGCTGGCCAGTCTGAGATGCAGTCCTTTTTTTTTGACCAGCTGACCTGTGAGAATAGGCGGGCAAACATTTTTAGGAGGCAGAGTACTTTATCCTTATAAACCATCATGAGAACTGTGGCTACGTTTGGGGTCATCAGTCATGTCTGAAAATATTTCATTCCTTAGGTTATGTGTCCTCATCATCTGAACCGATTCACCATGAAAAAGCCCCCAGATTTCAGCTAAAGGAATTTCTAGTTGTTACTGATTTGGCTCATGAATCTTAGACTCACTTCCAAAGGCTAGTGTGTCTTGGTTTTCTTTGACTCAATTTTTAATTTTGTGTGTATAATGTTATTTTTCCCAAATTGTTTCCATTATAGAATTTTTTTTTTATGGATCCTGACATACACTATTGCCCCTAAACCAGGCATTATATAATTCATTATAATTTCCCCTTTCATTTTATGCACACAGGTAAAAGAAAGTTACTTGGGCATATAATGCAATTAAAGCATTTTTTGTAACCCTCAAGAAAAAAAAGTTAATTCCCTGCCCCTGTTGCACCCTCGAAGATACCAGCCTCATTTTTGTTGTACTTTGAATGCATTATTTAATTAAGAGCCCAAATCTACTTCCCTTTTCAGTCTTATAAAGAATCTGCTCTCTATTTAAGTGAATCTAATTTTCCCCTCACTATGTATATTTTGTCTTGTTCCAAGCAAAATTATAGTGATAATGTTTGCATAACCATTGGTTCTGTAGGGTAGGTTGAACACCACATGAGTAGCCTGTGGGCTGTACAAATTTTGGGCACAGAGGGTTTTTGGCCTGATGAGCTTGTAGACAATACCGTTTTTGGTGAAACAGTGTTGTGGCTCACAGTTAATTGAAGCCACAAGTGGATACAATATACTAAGTAATACAGACCTGAATTCAGTCAAATGATGCAATTTCTGTTATTATTCCACTCTGGATGATAGAGAGCTTGCAGATTTTTCCTCCTTTGAAAGACAATTCTCGAGATAGAAATAAAAGGTCAGGCCAAATTTCTTAATGCCACTTAGGAAGAGGGTCAATTTTATATGGCAGTAATAGATTAAGCTCAAGTGTTTACTTTTCAATCAATTCATATTGATTCAGAAAACACAGCTATTTAATTGCATATTCAGCTGGCCATTTGTAGCAGCTACTTGTTATGCTAACTTTATATCATCCTAAAGGGCTACATTTCAAAGCAGCATGTACAAATGCCATTAGGAGTAACTGGGACTGATTGCTAACCTGTAACCTTCCGTGTGCCTGCTTTCGAAAAAAATTTTACCTGAAATGTAAAAGAAATTTAGGCAGAAATGTTACATCTCTGCCTAAATAGCAACAGCTTCTAGAGCAGCCAGTGACAGATTTGAGTGGTCCTGACACACACTGGTGCAGCCTAAGCTCATTGGCTGCCTGCTTCCTGCTGCATAACTCAGTGACTAAAAAGCCACTCAGGGTTTTAGCCAGTTTAACATGAATGGGACCTTTGTGGACCATTTTGTTCTGTCTTTCTCTGGAGCAAATACCAACATGGCTGAGATCTAGAAACTTGCTGCTCCATTGTAATAGGATATGCATTTAAATTAGAGCTCTGTGAGCTCAAGGATACTCATGTTAGCATCATTTTCTGTAATCCACTGGAAAATCTGCAAACTCTGCCTGAACGGCTGGGCCTGAAGGGCTTAGAGGCAGGATGCAGGCTGAAAAAGAACATCATGTATTTAATGTAGATATTTTGTTTCTATTACACCACTAGCAGTAGAACATTGTAAATAAATCCTATTAAACTTCCTTCCATTCTAACATATTATTTCCACAGTTATGATTTCAGACAGATGCTGTTTCCAAAGTCTGAATTGAAATCTTAACATTTCTTGGATGCCACCTGTCTCAGTACTGGTGATTTTTTTGTTTATTTGGTTGATATTTTGGTTTGTTGGGTTTTCGGTTTGTTTGTTCGCTTGTTTTAATAATTTGATAAGGTAATTTAATAGTTTGAAAAGGTGGATTCTCAATTGCAGTTCAGCTCTTGAATTCTGCTTCATTTATCTTTGGATTCAGCATCTAAATCTGAATTTTTCTCGAGACTTTTTCTCTATTTTTTTCTTCACTAAAATGCTTTTCTTAAATTAAAAAAAAAGGAGGTAAAAATAAATATCTGTAATATAGTTAAAGCCAGACATGCTCAGAATGCTTCAAAAATTTTTGTAAACTAGTGAAATTGGGGTTTTTTTGTTTGTTTGTTTGATTTTGTTTTGGGGAAGAAGGGAAATAGAAGGAAGTAGGAGAGAATGCTCAAAATTCACCACTTGCTGAACAGGTGAGTTATGCATGTCTGTGAGCATACTTCTCCTATCATTGTAGTACTCCCAAACCAGACTTTCAGTGCAGAAGTCCCACTTGGTCCCACCTGGTCCCAGTTGAACATCTCTTCTGCAGTGTTACACCTTCATGATTTAGATTTTGAAAATGCCCATAATGTTAACGTATATGTTAGCAACTTGAAAAGGGTTTAAGGACAGCCTTAGTGGAAAGGAATGTTTAATGTGTCTGTACTGTGAGTGTTGCCCCCAGCAAATACTTCACAAGAATGCTGTAAAGCAAAGAAAAACAAAGAAAAAATGAAACATAAAAAGTGAGACATGAGACACTTCCAACAAAGTCTGACATTACAAACAACCAAAAAATGTTTTACCTACCTGTTAAAATATCATAACTGAGAGTAAGTTTGGTTGTAAATAAGTTTGCTTAAGATAGACGTTAAAATATTTTTCTGGATTTCAAGAGACCACAATATTATGACCAAATCTTTCCATATCTTTACCGGTTTATTTTTAAGATACATATTAGGAAGAGGAAGTGTAAATTAGGAAAAGCAGTTTAACCTTTTTCTTTTTTTTCTGTTGCATTAGATTATACATATAATCTCCTTGTGGGATAATCTTGTGGTAAATGGATATTCATTAATATTAGGACAATTAATGATTTACTACATGCAGAAAGTGAGATGTTTAATTTCTACATTGGCTATGTGCTGTTCCCTGTTCTGTATGCTTTTTGCGGAACAGACGACTCATGTTGTCTCAAGGTAAAAATGGACACAGAATCTGCTTTTCATTTTTTTTGTGAGAACATTTTACTCCAGTGCAAAGAATAAGTTGAAAGGAAGGTTCTGCATAAAACAATTGTCTGCATTCTCTTGTTTCTGCTTTTGAAACCTCGTAAGTCCTTTGCTGGAGTGTGTAGCATTTGGAAACTTTGTTTGTACCTTGGTGCCTATTAACTCAAAACTTACTTATACAGGTAACCAGTTGGAAAAATGTGCCTGTTTAAACATATGCAGGTGCTGTTATGTGATTTGAACTTTGTGCTTAGGTAATTTTATATGACTGAGGGCTTCTTTCATTTTTGCCCACTTTCTTCAAGTCATAAAAAGACAAAACTAAAGGGAAAAAAAATAAGGAGAGGTATGTAAGACTAGTTAATCTTGCAAAGAGAAGCCATTCAATGTGATCTATTAACTGCAGTTACGCATAATGTTCTCAACACTACTGATATGACCTTGTACATGTTTCTGTTTCCTTGATATAATCCACTTAGAAAATAACTTATGTTGGCTTGAAACAAGGTAAAATACAGCATGAAGAATTGGTGAATTGGTAAAGCATGGTAAAGCTTACACAGTGAAGTTTCGAGTTACAGTTTTGCTTTAAAATTCAAGAAGGATAAAACCAGAAGTACTAGGAAAATGAATTTCATGGCCTTTAAGACCTTGATCACCTTCGCACCTCTTTCTCAGGAGTAGCATGAGTCTCTTCTGTGCTAGGAGTTATGTCAAAGACAACATTTTCTGAGAAGTGGATTTGGAGCAGTAGCGCACATCATTACAAGAACAGAAAACACACATCAGCTTCATCCTCGTCAGACCCAAATGTCTTCAGGTTTGCTCCCCATCCTATAAAATGCACAATGGGTTTGAATATAGCTCAGTATCTGTTAAGACAAAGCACACACAACGGTTTTTAAACTCTTAGGCAAGTAATAGTGAGCAAATTATTAATAAAAATGCATAATTAAGGGAAAAATATAATTTTGTGTTTTTAAAAATGTAGAATTTAAAGGTTTGTTGACTTTGGTTTTAATGAGCTGTTTACTTATCACCATTTCATCTTAAGGCTCTATAAATGCACAGGTGTGCTCTTTTGCCACAGCTACTTTTTAATGGAGTAATTGCTCATTGCATCTTATTGATTTTAGGTTATTAAAAAATCCAAGATGATTTGTTTTCCTTCCTGTGGAGTTATGAAGTGGGTTAATCTGAAGCTAGAATTTTTTTAAAGCTGAAATATGTCCAAGCATACACACTTCAGCACAGAGAGTCCCATTGCACTGTGGACTTGTCCACTACCTTTGTTCTTTACTAAAGTTTTGTCATATTTATTGAAAATATGCTGATGAAACTGTGATATACTGTTTGTACTGAGGGAAAGAGAAGCTGACAACTTATGTGGAAGGTGTCCCTGTACAGGTGATTTGTTGGAATCACAGAAATATCACCATCATAGAGGTTAAATCTACGGATATGACAATATAGAGTGGGTAACAGAAATCTCAGGTAGTGTCTTTATTCAAGACATCTCTTGAATAATTAAATAGAAGATTTAGGTCAGTAGTACACACTGAAAGGACAAATTTATAGCATTAAATCTTAAAAAAGCAGCATCTTCCATTTCATTGAAGATTTTTGAGGGAAAAAAGCTTACTTTAAAATACAATTTAAAATGATTGATAGCATCTCTGTATTTATACACATACAGAAATATTTTCTCTGTAGATAATTATTATAGTTCTGAAATGAGAAGCTGTATTTCTCCTGGTCAAATATGACTTAGAATAATTAATTAAAAATCTTTGCTGAGTTTGAGTATTTCTTCTGAAGATTTTCTGCATGATCACTTTTTAAAAGCCTTTGATTGGTAGGAAGTGAGATTCCTGGAAAACCAGAGGAGATTATTAGAAAATGACTTCACATTTTTAATGAGCTCTCTTTATGTAGACATAAAATTCAGCCATAGTATTTTTGACCTAAACAAAAATCCTTCAGTCAAAAGCAAACTTTTTCTTAAGAGAAAGTTTGAGGAAAAGTTACTGAATGAGTCTTCTTGGGGTTTTTCTTTTAGTTTGTTTTAATCTATGTAAATGTCAGAAGTTTTCACTTGCAAAACACTGTCATTGTGCTGTGGAAACTTCATAATATAAGTTTGTCCCAGCATAAACGATGTTTCCTCCTTACTAATTCACAGCAGCCCAGTTCATGCTTTGTAGAACAGCACCAACTCTTGCACCATTAAATGTTACTGACAAGCCTTGCAGCGGTGTTGTAAGCACAGCTTTACAAACATGCAGATATTTTCCTAACAAATGTTTCTGAGTGTTTCCGTACAGAACTCTCTGCCTGACAATTTATATTGCAAATATTTTGCAGAGTTCATAAAAATGTCTGCACTTCATAGTAGTTGAAAAGATGTGTGAGAGGGGCATGACCGTGGGCTAGAAAGGTCATTCTGTTTAAGAAAAGTGAGATGTCTCCTCTGTGGCTGTGGAGAAATGCTCTTGATTCAGAAAAATTGTGTTTAGCAGGTAATATTATCAAAATATATTATTGTACTGGGTAACAGAAGTGATTTTTTTCTGCATTTAAAGAAAGGAAATATGTACATTTAATTTTGTAAGTAGCTGATTCCTGAAATCCTTTTTTCTTTCTTTGAATTTTATTTAAATTTTTGTTGCATTTACTTTGCTTGTACAGTAGGCAGCAGTACCTAGCAAGTGTAATTATTGTGTATTTCTAGTTTACTTAAAATTTTGATTCAATCAGAATCCCTAAATCTGACAACCTATAATCAAACAAAGGGAGTACTCTAGTAGGTGGGGATTAACAGAAGGGAATTAAACTGTCATTTTGCAACAGCTTAGACCAATATGAAAGCCCATTTATGAGTCTCTCAGTAAATATCCCTTTTGTTTTGTCTAATTGCTAGTTTGAATGTATCAGACTCATCAATGGGATTAGGGTTAATAGATGTTTGGTCACGCATAACATGCAGAGGAGGAATCTGATACACACACGCACAAAAATTGCACTTAATGAGCTTAGCAAATGTTTGCCATATTTTTAATGAACCCTGGGGCTGTCATTTAGAAATGCTTAGCAACTGCTTTTCCATCCTTGAAAATAGAACAACTGAAGGACATTAACACTATGTACACCATAAATAATGTGAGCTATTTAAAGATACCAACTGGGAGGTGGGAATGATGACATTTTCTGTGCAGGAGCCAGTGATACTTAACACTTCATGTGTGTGTTAGATCTCTCACATCCCAGACGGGCATCTCTAGTTTCCTACAGGGAATGGGTGTGAGTGTTTGAAGGAGATCAAATAACTCCATGAGGCGGGGTTTTTTTGTTGTTTGTTTGTGGGTTTTTTTTCTTAAGTTGGATCTCTTTATGATACAGCTTTCAAACTCATTCTCCCCTGACATTTTTTGTTTCACCCTCCTCATCTTGTTGCCAAATACTTGCAGGGAAGATTTTAAAAAAGGCAGATCATTTGTTTGGATCATCTGCTTCTGAGTTTATAATTTCTGCCTCTGCCTTTAAGTAGAATGCTTGCTTAAACAAGTGATGCAGCAAAAAATGGGCATACTCTGGGGGACTGATTGCACAGTAGATTTAATGATCCATTCATTAACCTCTGGGACCCATGCCTAAAACCAATGCAGGCTGATTAATGAGAAATTATTGGAGCAAACCATTTGTCTTGTGGTGTAATTATTTTGACCGGACGTAACAGAATCAGGTTTTCCTTAGGGGAGGACTTGACTTGATATAATAGTGCAGAAAGTGCCATTCGTATGAATTATGTCTAGAAGAAATGAGTGCTTTTTAAGACTTCAGTTGCCATAGAGGCAGTGGATCTAAGATCCTTTGTCTGCACACAGAAATCTTTTGAAACATCAGCTGTTAAGGCCTTGGATGAGGAAAAGAATCTGAAAACTGAACTGGCCTTTAAACGCTTGTTCCTGCTGCTATCAGTCAAAGCAGACCCTGCTGTGTCAAGTGGGTAATGCTTTTCAAAATTTGAATAGCTGAGAAAAAGCAGTATTATTAGCTTACAGAGTTCACAGGTGTCACAAGACAAAGCTGTGACTACTGAAAATTCGTGTTTCACTAGTGCAGTTTTAGTTAATGCAGTGAGGAAGGCTTGTGTACTACTTCTGCTATACTAAAGAGGATGCCTTGGTGTAAAAACAGAGAGGGTCTGAAAGAGAGGCAAAATAAGAAAGGCCTTCAAACACCTTTTATCTAATCATGCAAATGTGAACATAAAGAGTGTTGAAATTCAATAATTATTCCTTTAATTTGTTTGAATGATGTTGCCTACATGAGCAAGAGGGACTAAGCTCCTTTTTCCTCGTGCTGCTTTCAGCTCATATATTACCCTTCTTGAAACTAGGGGGGGAAATATGATGACTATCCTCATCTTAACTTTGACTTTCCAGCATATGTATTTCAAAATTTTAGAAATAAACCTTTCAGCTTTTCATTTATAGAATATTTTATTCACAGAACTAAATAGATCTGAAGCTCCCTATTGGTGTGCAGAGATTTTTTACTCTAGTCTGAAATTAGTTGAAACCACCCACTAATGCCTGGAAAGGTTTTTATATAATTGTGATACAGTGCCTCATATCAAAGTCTTTGGCTCTATCTCGAGTCTCTGTGAGGAGGCACTCACCTCACAAAAAAAAGCTACCTCTATGCTGTTTCATATATGTTTATGTAAAATAGATAACTGAACTGCTCAGGCGTTGCTCAAAAGCCAAATGAACTCTTGGAACTGCTATGAAGCAGTACGGCCATTCACACCTGCACAGATTTCAGCGTGCAGCTGATATCATCAGTGGTAATGTAGTTTACATGTTTTACTACTTTATTTCTAATGTGCTTTATTTCTTTTGGAGCAATTTAACTTAAATTTTCTCACTGATATTTTCATCTAGAAATTTTATAACCGCATAGAGAAACCTTCATATTTTTTAAATTGTTCAGGGTGATTATCATACTTTAGAAAGTAATCTAAGACTAAGCTTTGACAAGATCACTTTACATGCCAAATATAGTGTACATTTTCAACATAGTTTAAAAGAGGTTTTCCAGTTCCTTCAAGAAGGAAAATCTTTTCAGTTTACACAACATCAAGGAATAAAAATACAGTTTGGCACCAAATCTAAATACATCACTGTTTGAATTGTTATGAATAAGAGATACCAAAATCATAATAAATACCTGGAAACTACAAAAGGCCCTGTAGATAGAAGAGACATGTTCAGGAAGGATTGGACTGACTCAGTGGCACAAAGGAGGAAGTAGATGTTGAGCTGACTGGGAAATATCCACATATATGAACAGCATAAATCTCTCACCCAGACATCAGGGCTGTCTTTGAAAACTTGTGATTTCTGTACCTCAGTCATCTGGATGCAAAATCATACAGAAATTCTTTTCTGACTTCACCATTTGTGATGAGGAAGTGTGGTAGCACAATATGATGATATTTTGAGTTTGATTCCCTGCAGGACAATGGAAAATGGTCCAGCTTCCTACCTGGTCTCTCATGCTGCTCTCAGAATTCGCGATGGGAGGCAGGGAGGATGATCAGACAAGTTTGTACTAAAGCAAAAAGGTATTTACTTTTTTATATTTCCCTCCACCCATCCAAGGTTTTAGTTGTTTTTCCCCTACGGCCTTGTACAAAACTGAGGAAACTGCTACAGGACTTCAGCTCTGAGTCAGTTCTCCACATGAGCATGGACAAAGAGGTGGTTTCTTCGACAAAGAAAAGAAAAAAAGGTAAATACTTCTTACGCTAGAAAAGTCATTATAATTTGACTTCAGGAATCTGCACCTCTTGTCCTTAAAACTTTGGAAGGGGTGTACTAGCAGGTACTGCTCCTACATCTGTCTGTGTTCACCTGTATGTGCACATTGAGAGTAAAACCTGGGGAACATTCCACAAGTTCATTGTGGAGACTCTCTTACCTGACAGTCTCACATAAATCGGTAAGATTGATGCCATTGTGTTGGTCAGCATATAAAATAACCTGTCATCAGTACAGAACGTGATGTGCAGAATATCAGTGTAACTTGAAATTCATAGCATTTTAACACCTGTTTCCATAGCTACAGTGTAATCTAGACATCTGAGAAGCCAGTCTGCCTTTGCCAGCCCTGTCATTTCAAGGGAAATAAATTAAGGAAGCTGATCACAAGGCCTGGATTACACAGCTTCTTTAAAGTCTAGCAACCAGACCTGAAAACTAACCAGGAATGAATGTCATTGGGACAGAATGGATAAAACCCATTTCCTGTAACCTTTGTAGCAAAACTTGAATGTAGCCTCCTCTATAGCTTTCTTTACTTCCCTCAAGCAATATTGTATGTTATACCTGGCAGTTATATTTGCAGGACCATATTTCTTGATTTTTGAGAAGTTGTACCATATTCTTAAATGAAGGTTTGAAAAAATAAACAGATGGAAAAACGGGAGGGAGCAGGCGTAGGAAAGAGATACAGTTAAGTGAATGCTAAAGGGCAAAGCTTCAGTGCCAGACAGTTATTTGCATATGCACAATATGTTTCTGTCTAGAGGCATATTTTCTCAAAGTCTGTGTGTGTATTTCTATGAGTCTATATTTATCTGTATTACTGGCAACATATGTATGGCTATGAATAGAGTTGGGGTGTTTGCTGAATGATTTATGATGCTGCTTAATTTTTTTTCTTTAAATACATACTGGTTTTGAGAATTGATCTCCTATAGGTAGGGAAATTGGAAAGAAATACAGGCATCATTTCTTAAACACGAAGCACTGGAATCTACAGAAGATGGTGTTATATACATGTTTGTGCTTAGAGGGCAAATATACAATGCGTGTTTTCTAGGCCAATTCATTTGTAAAGTGTTTAACAAGGAGATGAAAGCTGTCCTGGTATTTGCAGGACAGAGGGACAAGGCTACAGTCTGCAAAAGGTAATTCTCTTTTGGCCAGATTTGACTGGCAGAAAGGATGAGAAATTTTTTTAAAAATCATGTTTTGTACCCAATAGTTTGTGGCATCCGAAGAGAGAGGGAAGAAAAAGCTGTATAAAGGTTTCATAGCTGCTATCTACATCAGGTAACTGTCCTGGCATAGCACTACAAAGGGTCTACGCGTGTAAATATTTGCCATGATCTTAGAAGATTGGCTGTATTACTGTCATTTGGCAAATGGGAATACCAAGTATGTCTACAGTAGAGAGTGCAACTCTGACTATTAGCTAATATATCACCTAGTAATTTATAAGGCCACTTACATTATATTACATCAGTAAGTAATAAACAAGAAAATTTGTGTGATTTTAAGTAAGCAGAGCCTTGTATCTATTATTTTAAAGGCAACATATTTGTTTAGCTTTGCTTCTATGAATAGGTCATTGTTCTTGTATTGGCTAATGCAAGTACACAGAAGAGCACTGTGATGCCATTTTCAACTTTTCCTTTTATATAACACTGGTGAGCCATATCCTAATGAACTAAAATAATATCATTCTAGGCTGAAATATGGCTTAAATATTTGAAGGACACAGTCAGATAAAATCAATGTTTCTGTTCTTGCGCATAGTGGTGTTTTGTTGGGATTTTTATTTTATTTTTTTTCCTATAGGTGGATATAAAAAAGCATGATACATTGACTTTGACCTGTCAGTCTGAAGCTACTACAGTCTGCCAAATCAGCGATCCAGAAGCTAAAGACTCTCAGTACAAGCCTTGACCCAATAAGCTGAAATGTCCTAGTAAGAATTGTTACGGACTTTTGAAAGAATAATAAAACTGATTCTTTGCAGTGCCTATGCAATTAATAATTCAGCAGTCTGAAAGGTCTCTGGAGATACTGCTCAAAAGCAGTGAGTAAACAACATGTTTTTAGACATCTTCTTACTTTTGTTGTTCTAAAGGTGTGGGGTTTCTTTTTATATTTCATGGAAAGTTTCCAGGCAAACTAACATCTCTAAAACTGCATTAGTTTGGTAGCTGATAATAATTTGTAATAGGAGAAGCTAACCATTTATTAAATACATGATTTGGAATATTATTTCCCTTTTGTCCCTTCAGAAAAATCTTGATTATGACTGCTATTGCATTACTAAATATATATTTGAGGCTTAAGGAGGTTTCAAATTAGGCCAGCAACCCTGTTTGCCTCATGGTTTCATGCTCAATTAACCCTACTGCAATTTTAGTTCAACCAGTAGATACTATAACTCCACATCGCTAAGACTTCTTCTCAAGATGCTGTGATGACACTACCTCCTGGCAGAAAGAAAGGGCAACAGATTAGTGGTTCCAATGTCTCTGTGTAATTGTGGTTACAAGCCTATTTTAGAACAAGATACTAGTCCAGTACTTGGTATGACATGATTTCTTGGTATTATACTAAGGAATGTGTCAGCCAAGGTTGGTCCAAGCGAAAGTCCCGACATTGTTAAAAAAGAAAAGTGTTGCATATACTAGTCTCTGCATCCAAATATTGTGTCGATTCTTAACTTTGTCCCCGAAATATATCCAATGTAATAATGAACTTGTGGGACAAAGGAATAGTGTTTGGAGACCAGTTTTATGTCAAAGTAATAACATAAAACAACACAAGTAAAATATTTTAATCCACTCTGATTAAGATATAAAATTTATGGAAAATATGGGTTGGAAAACTTTAATCAAAGAATTATTAAAATCATGGAGATAAGGAATATTCTGTGAAATTCAATGCTCCAGATACTGATAGAGGCTAAGAACGTACATACTTATCAAAAAAGATTAGAGAAATTGATGGAGTATAAGTCCAAGACAGGCATTAAACACAGGAACTGTCAAGTCTCAACTATAGTCACCAGATACCTTGAAGGCATGCCAGGGAAAAGCATTGCATTACACATATTTTCCTTGTTTTATTTTCCCTCTGTGACTGCTCCTGGTCACCAATAGACGGGATGCTAGGCTAGGTGGAGCTTTGATCCAAGAGGTGAAATTCTTCTCTAGAAACTCTGAGCCTGTAACTTTTAATGTTTACCTTCTTTGGTTTAGATTTGCATTGCCACAGAAAGACTAATCTGGGTGCATAAATGCATGCACAAAAAAAAGTGGAAAAATGAGAGGAAAAAAGAATCCTTTTTTATGTAATTAAGAAAGAGGACAACAGAGATTTAGAGCAAAATCAGATCCTAATGCATAATTATTCTTTAGAATTTATTAGACTCACCGGTTCACTTGAAACAGCTTTGTTGTAATTGCTGTGCAAGACTAAACGGACAGGGCTTTTAATTTTTCCCTAAAGAGAAAGCACTTTTAAATGCTTGGATTGTTGCGTTGCTTTGAATTATGAGCACATCCCAAATTTTGTGTTAACAGTCTACGTAATAACATACTAAAGAACTCAGTAACCATTTCCTTCCAAAAGAGAATTTTGAAAAAGAAGACACAAGATGAAAACAAATTGAATTAATAGAATACAGATTTTTTCCATTTAAGACCTAACTCATAGAATCAAATAACTGTTTAGTTTGGAAAAGACCTTTAATATCCAACTGGAAACCAAATACTGCCAAGTCCACCACTAAACCAGGTCCTTAAGCACCACGTCTACCCGTTTTTTAAATACTGCTAGGGATGGTGTCTCAAACACTTCCCTGAACTGTCTGTTCCAGTGCTTGACAACCCTTTCACAGAAGAGATTTTTCCTGATATTGACTCTAAACCTTCTCTGCAGCACCTAGATGTTGTTTCCTGTTGTTCTATTGGTAAGGACAGTAGAACAGAGCAGCATTTTACTCTGATAAGAACAGTAGAACAAAACAGCATAGCCTTGGAGAAGTAAAGGAGGTAACTCAGGCAAGCAGGATGCCAGCTCAGCTCTGTAAGACTGACAAAGCAGAAGTCATGAAAAACAGCAGTATTGTTCTTACTCAAGAGCTGGGGTCAAGGAACGGCCATGCAAAATATTACAACAGCAGATGCTGAAGATTACTAAGGAAGACCCTGAAAGACCGTATAAGGACTTCCAGTAAGGGATGCAACTATGTAAAATAAAGCAATACATGTATTTATTTTTATTTTCTTATTTTTATCTGCAAAATAAAAGAAACATTATTACTTGTTCAGAACATCAAGTAAGTGGGGATAGCTAAAGAATATGTAATCAGTGTGTATGATAAAAACTCTGCTTACCCAATGCTTGGCACACTTGATTAAAGAAAGGATCTTCCAAGTGACCAGAGAACTGCAATAAAGAATCCCTGCTTTCTAAAACTCAAAACTCTGTTAGGCAGTTTCTATCTGGCCAATTTTGATATCACTATTGCTTGTTATTTGGGAAAAGAGACTGTTCCCCACCTCTACAACACTAAAATGTTCTTTCAGGTAGATGTAGAGAGTGATAAAACTCCCCTGAGTGTCCTTTTCTCCAGGCTAAACAACCCCAGCTCCCTCAGTCTCTCCTCATAGGACTTATTCTGCAGACATTTTGCCAGCTCCGTTGCCCTTCACTGGACACACTCCAGCACCTCAATGTCTTTCTTGTTGTGAGGGGCTCAGAACTGAACACAGGATTCAAGGTGAGGTCTCACCAGGGCCAAGTACAAGGAAATGATCCCTTTCCTGGTCCTGCTGGCCACACTATCTCTGATACAAGCCGGGATGCCACTGACCTTTTTGGCCACCTGGGTGCAGGCTGTCTCATATTCAGCTGCTTTCAACTGTCACCCCACAGGTCTTTTTCCTCCAGGCAGCTTTCCAGTCTCTCTACCCCCAGCCTGTAACAGTGAATGGGGCTGTTGTGACCCAGGGACAGGAAGTGGCTCTTCACTTTGTTGAACCTCACACAACTGGGCTTTTCCCATCGATGCAGCCTGTCCAGACCCCTCTCTAGAGCCTTCTTCACCTCCAGCAGATCAACATGCTCACCCAGCTCAGTGTCTCTTGCAAGCCAACAGACAATGCACTTGATTCCCTCATCTAGATCATTGAAAAAGATCCTGAACAGAACAGCCGCTGACCCAGAACCTTGGGGAACACCACCAGTGATCGGCCACCAACTGGATATAACTCCATTCACCAACTCCCTGGGCCTGACCATGCAGCCAGTTTTTAACACAGCAAACAGTGCACCTGTCCAAGCCATGAGCAGCCAGGAGAATGCTGTCAGTAGAAGTGTCAAAGCCTTTACTAAAGTCCAGGCAGAAAACATCCACAGCCTTTTCTCTCATCCACTGAGGGGGTCCCCTTGTCACAGAAGGAATCAGGTTGGTCAAGCAGGACCTGCCTTTCACAAATGTAAGCTGCTGGGCCTGATCCCCTGGTTGTTCTGTATGTGATGTATGAATAATAAAACAAATGAAATCTCCAAAGAATAATCATGAACATTAAAATACATAAATAGAGCTAGAAATGGACAAGAGTTTTGAATTATCTTTGTTTGGGCAATAATGAGAATAAGTATATATACAGAATAAACCAGGCATCACTGTTATCAGAAGATTCATATCACAATCTTCCTCAAATGTCATAGCTGAGTACATAATAGCACAATACCCTTTTTTTTTGAAACCTTCGCGTTTAATAACATCGTGGCTTGATTTCATGATATTCAACCCTGAAAGCTAACAGAAATAATTTTTGGAAAGTAAAAAATGGAAAACAACTCAGGCATTTCGTTAAAATATTGGATTCCTCTATCTTGAGGGATGTTAATGAGTTGTTAGAGATCTATTTTAAGGAAAAAAAATAGAAACCCTTTAATGTTAGGATGTTTAAATGCTTATTTTTAAATAGGTATAAGTTTGAGAAAACACATAAGAAAATCTACAAACTTATGCTTTCACAATGAATAGAAGACAGGTAAGTTCTTAAAGATATGCCTAGGTCTGGAAAGACGAAATTTCTTAAGTATTTATTTTGGTCTGTGAATACCTAGCATAATTAGTCCCAATTTTTTGGTCCATAAGAACCTTTCCAGTCTCAGAAATGCCACCTCCCGACCCTTTAATATGCTTCAATACAAAAGCTTTTTCAGAAACTTTTTACTTGTTGCAAGTGAAGGGTAGTTGAAATCTTAAACATCAAGCAAAATTTCACCTATATTAAGGTATTACTTAAATAAAATTAAAAGACATCCTGAATGTCTTGTCTTCTGTCCTCCAAAGGGTGTCCTGAAGATAGACCTTACTTCATAACTTCAACATTTGATCTCAGATATGGTAAAATACAAAATTAGAATATCTTACTTCTTTTATTTATGATTTGCTTTCTTACTTTCCCATTTTGCTCACTATATTCAACTTTTTATTTGACTAGACTTTTATTGCAGGTCATCTGAAAAAGCAGAAGTTGTATGTACTGTTAATAATTGTGGCAGATATTGATTTCTCTTAATAATAATAAGATAAACAGATAACGGATAAACAAGACATAGACTATCTCCTTTGCAGCACCCTTTGAGTTGAGTGAGAGCAGGTTGCACAATAGTGCTTCTTCATGGACTTGTCCATCCTTGGGCAGTTTTCCATCAGCTTTCAAAATGGACAAAGAAACCTTAAAAAAGAGCAAACTTCAGCCAAAAGGCAGATTGTCTGGAGGTCCACTGTGACCAGAGATGTTTCACACCTCCTGCCTCAGACTTGCCTTCTGTGAGGATATTGCTGGACTTAGCAGAGGTGACTGCTGTTTCACAGAAGTAGCCATAGCAGAGCTTTGGAACACGACCTTCCTTCCCAGCTCATCTGAGGAACAGCCAGCCTTTCCCTGGGCTGAGCACAGCTGGCAAAGGGAAAAGACGAAGCTTTTGCTACACATATCTACCACCAAGAATGTTGTAATACCTTTGGTCGCATTCAGGTCCTTCGCTCTGCCCTGGTGCCAGAACTTACTGGAGTGATCACAAATTCTGCTGCTCCCCTTACCTCTTAAGAACAGAACCTGACTGGTTTAAATTTTATATTTTCTTGATTTTCGGAGGCTTGATTTTTGTGTCTGTGTGTGTGTCTTGTTGACTCTATGAATAACAGGAAGGAGGGAGGGAAGAAATAATTTCCAAGGACATGAGATTCTGTAAGGTTCTCTCACAGTCTTCTACCTCAGGCTCAATCTGTTTAAATAAATGACATGGCAGTGAAGGCTGGAGCTGGGCCTTGTTCAGTAACCCAATCGCTCAGAGTTAAAATGTGCCAGAGGCAACGTTTGATGATGGAATTTAAAATCAAAGAGCTCTCTCTTCAGCACTAGGGAAGGATGCTGAGCTGGCCCTGTGAAGGTGTCAAAGGCTCTCGATGCCCTGGTCTGGTATTTGTCACAGGCAGCAGCTGCTGGTGTGATTCAACACCACTGCTTTCCTCCTTAACACAAATAGCTGGGCAGCAGTAGCTTTAGGAAGAGAAGTGTACGGTTGAGAACTACTCTGACTGTCTTGTTTGACATAAGAATTTCTAAGTATTTCTAAAGATTTGCAAGTTTTTCACTCTTTTCAGACATCAAAGTCAGCTGGTGCTCTAAGATGAGGAAACTGAGTGGACCCATCACTCTTTCTGCCAGCTTCCACTTGAAATCACAGTGTTTCGTAGAGATAACTAAACCTCACAGCAAATCTGACCTTGTGCTTTTTCACAAGACTATGTCAAGTTCAGCAGTCAGACCCCCGAAAAGATTCATTGCAGTACTGTAACAGTAGACTTAAGGTCTGAAAGAGTAAATCTAATCTCGCATGTCTTTCTCTAGGATGGCAAGTCATCTCAGGCTGCCTGGTGCTGGTATGACTGTCTAAAAAATTTAACAGCTCTTTCTACTCATTAAGGAAGGCAAATATGATGATGACCTTCCAGTTCATTTGGCAGCACTTTTCCTTGAGGTCTCCTTGAATTAGTTACAGTTGCATGTCAGAATTGATTTGGAAACATGGGCTAAAAGAATACAAATATCTAAGTGAACTTGTGCTTTCAGAGCTTGCAGTTTGGGGGAGTAGCAAAGTGCATGTGTTTTCCAGGAATCTATTAAAGAGCAAGTAGACATTAAACACACATATAGTTAATCTACAGAATGAAAACCCACAATTAAAAATCAAATAAATAAATCAAAACATTTAAAGTAGTTAAACAAGCACATTGAATTTCACCCATCATGCTGTGAAGCTGAGATTATTTTACATACATTAGTCTTAAGACTCATTAGACTTTAGACTTAAACCTAAATTGACTAGCAAGTTAAATCTCAGCCAGTAGTTTAGTCAATCCAGTGTGTTGACCCAATTACGTGAAGTACATGTTTCTGTAGGACTCACACAGGTATTCTGCATGATATCTTACCTGAAGAAAGTGAAAATTCTTTGATTTATATTAAGAAAACACTTCAGGCACTTAGAACTGCTCGGGTTTACCACTTGCCATTATTGATCCTACTTTCTTTGAGGTTTTATGTTTTACTGTGTAAAACAATAAAGTCTAGAACCAAAGCAAAGGTAATGGATTAAGAAAGACATCTTTAACTCTCAACAATATATTAACTCATTTCATGGACATCTGACATACAGAAGACCTTTTTAGGAAGCTGTTAAAGAACCCTTCCTCACAGAGATGGGCACAGATCTCTTCTCCATACACAGACATATCAACAACAGAACAGAGACAGATGTTTAATAGAAATCCATAGAAGAGTGTAATTTTTCTCAAGTCACTCACAAAAATGTTATACAGTATCTGAAACTGAAGTTCTGTTCAGGTCTGAAAATGCAGAATCATTTATCCCTTGAAAAAATGTCCTCATTGCTTACTTCTACCTCCATGTGGTCTACTCAGAAAAGGAGGGACCACATAGCTTTGCCTCTGTTTCATGACATAGAAAGACTTCTTTTCTTCTTCACCACCTTTTATTCTTTGAAATTTATCACCTCATGCCTCAGCTTCAGAGTTGTTCTAATTTGTTCAGAATCAATTAGGTGAATGTACATTTCCCAAATCTAGACTTCTCCCCAGTTTTTAAGCATTTCATAGCAGTCTCTGAGCACTGTGGTTCCTTCACTGAACAGTATTTAATCAGATCTGCTTCACTTTTTCACAGATCAGACTTTAGTCTGGAAATGTGAAATAAGACATCAGAGTTAATAAAGACGTGCTTTTTCTATATTCTCATGTGTTTTCCTATGTTCTACCATTTCTTACGTTCTTTTGGACTCCTCAGTAAAGAATCAGTGGATGCATCAAAATAGATTAGTAACAGTTAAGTCAAAAGTCATTGGAACAAATGATATTTTCTGAGAATACTTTGTATTTATTATTAAAAAAGAGTTTTATAGCCTTATCTCTAAGCTTGGACTATGATCTTCATATATTCATTGCTGAAGATTTTCATACGGTTTAATGGATTGTGTGAAAACAATTAGAATACACAGTACTTCTTCCAAGAGAAATTCTGCTGAGGCCACATGAGTGTTTCTGTTGTCACTCTTTACAGTGAAATCAAGAAAGTTATGGAGACAATGCTGTTATTAAACATCAGTTGCAGGTGATCTTTGAGCTGGTATAAATTAGAAGAGTTTTCTTGCACCTGCACGTAGTCAATAGGAAAAATATATTTTGGTTTTTCTATCATTAATTGCTCCATTGAAACATTTACCCCCCTTTTTTTAAAACAATTACTGCTAATTGCAAAGCATTACATCACAGGAATGATTTTTTTTTTTTTTTTTGCAATTGAGAAGAGACACACAAGTATAAAAGCAGTTTAACAATGAATGGTGGATTCACAGGATACAGCTGCAGCATTTATTCACACAACATATACTAATAAATATACATAGGTAAATAAATTCATTTACTTCCTGCCATCATTAGAGTATAGATCCACTTTCTTGACTGAACAAATGGATGGTACACTAGTTTAAACAGTGGCTGTTGAGATACTTCCAAGTACAATGGACCTGGAGGGCAGATGGTCATGCTAAATTTGCCTGGTGGTGCTTAGAAATCTAGTGAGTCTAGCTGGGGATATGTGGAACCCTGAAACTGTTAATTGAACCTCCAAATCAAGCTACTCTTTACAACCATCAAATTACTTTTTACATCCTCTGGTCGGCTGTTGGTGGGTTGTGGGCTGCCATGCATGAATATTGAAAGAAAGCCTTCAACTGGATTATGGAAAATTACTGAAGGTTTGTTAAGGAAGAATCTTTGAGAAAATTTATGAGACAGAAGTGTCTATTCCTGCTTATTTTTAAAAGACATCTCGAGACTATGATTGCAGGAAGGGAGTTTGTAAATATTGTGCTGAAATTATTTGGCTAATCCAACATGTCAGTACAAAGCCTGATAAACAAAGCTGTGAGAGATGGGAAAATCTTGGCAAGCAGCCTCTCATACATTGTTTATTATATAATTTATATTATAGTTATTTATGATACAATATTATTTATCTACTTGAACAACGACAAAATGTTAAACAAGGAAGAAGGTCTCTAAGCACAACACAGTTTCAAGCTGATCTAAGGCTTAATTCAAGTTTTTCGTTTTGGTTTTTTCTTTTTCCCATTCTGCCTATTGCCAGCATTCATCAGTGGTCTTTCAGAGGCTCTCACTTAATCTCTTTAAAGATTAAGAGATTAATTTTAACTGAATAGCTGTTTTCCTCTTATCTATATCACAACCTAGATCCTTGCATTTAGCAAAAATTCTTTCTTAATCACACAAAAACAACATCAATGTTGTCCTACTGTTACTTATGAACTGATTGCTCCTCATACATGATAGTCTCAAGTGACCACTTCATGGTAGTCCCAACTAGCTACTTCTACTTGGCTTTTCAAACCAGAGCACTCAGTGATAAATTAGGAGGTGGCCATGAGATCCTGGCAAAAAAGAATAAGATATTACAAGCATAAGCTGAACTGAAAGTTATCACACTTGGTTACTTTGTTCTGTAAAAAATTTTATTCTGCAATTTGAACTAAGTTTTATTGCTTTCTCTCTAAACCAAAATCTGTTTCCGTGTAGTATAGGTCTCATGAAACTGCTTCTACACAGCAGGTCTATGTAATTACTGCTATTCCACCTTTCTCTTACTAAGATAGCTCTTACAACTAGTCAGAGCACCCTCAACTAGGCAAGAAATGATCAGGGAACTTTACCTTATTGCAGCTAATCTAACTGCCTTTTTTCACGCACAGCAAGCTGCCCAGGTACTTAGCAATAGCTGAAAAGCTGAAAAAAATATATGTACCAAATTTCTGTGATGGAGAGCAAATAAGTGCCAGCAAGTTCACTTCTCAGGCAGCATTCTCAAAATACATTTCAACTTCAGTGATTGATCAATATCGAACACTTGTTTTCTCCTGGTCAAAGAAGAAAACTTACAAGATTCGAGGAGGTTAGAAGCAAAGCTGGTTTTGCTTTCAATTTTTCAAATATGATTTTCTTTTTACCAAAAACAAAAGTGGGATCAAAAGAAGGTGCCTCTGACTGTCTTATGAACTAACTACTGTGCTAAGTCCACCTTATTTATCAGGCATGTCTGCATGCTTTAAACAAAGACACAATCTCTAAATTACTTACAGAAACATTCAGGCGTCTTTCCACTGAAAATATTTTCTCATACTTACAAAATAAAATTGGATATATATCAGTGAAGTTTTCTTTTGCTAACTTGCTAGTGATAACAATCTAGAAATTGTCCTGAACAACTTTGTATTTTTTAAATGCCTTGCTCAATATGAATGTAAATACTTAAGTCTGAGAAGCCTCCAGAAATTTCACCTTCTTTGTAACTATTTTGTGGAATAGTTGCACCAGAAAATCATTTTTTCTCAGTTATTAATTTTCATAATTTGGCAAAAATATTTGGGGACAAACTATTTTTAAAGCAGAGTTTTCTTAAGTATGAATTTAATGAAGTGTATTACATACACACTTTTTTTTTTTTTAAGTCCTGCAAGAAGTGGATCTTTTTCCAGGCACAGTAAACCAAATTTCACCTGCCAAAGGAAATTAAGACAGGAAGTTTTTCTTCCTGCAAAACCATTCTGAAATTATCTAGAGAAAACAGGGTGCTTTTCCTGTCCTGTATTCATTCAAAAAGAGCAACTCATATAAAGAAGCACGCAAATCCCCAGAGCACTATTTTCCATGAATTTTCCTTCTTTGTTATTTTCTTCTCTACCTCTTTTTTTTTTTTTTTTTAATTATTAAATGTATCCATGGCTGTTTCCTCAGAAAAGTCCGACCAAGTATGTAGATGGATGCCTTTCAACCTTTTCCTTCTGGTTACATGACTACATACATGACTATACGTAGTAAAACACTTTTAATGGCAGAATACCTCACTGTATAGAGCAAAACACTTTGATCATTTACAGTTATATGATTTCTGAAGAGGTTTCTTTTTTTTCTTTTTTTTTTTTCTGTCAAAGATCAAAGCAGAATCAATTAATGACACGTTTTAAGGGATAACTATCTGGTTATTTCTGACACATTTTACTGAATTTTGATTTAAAAGGAAAAATAATAATCGATTTGAAGATGTATGAATTAAAGACACATATGCTAACATGACAGCACACTCATGGTAAATGTACACTCACATGAGTACACTTCTGTACATATCTAAGCATATATATGTTGATAGATTTCAATTTCTAAAACCTTGAGTTAATGAAGAGGGTGTGAAACTGTTTTCTGAAATTTGTAAATTTCCCTTGCAAAACAGTTACAATCAAAGAAATTAATGGTAAATGGAAGTGATGAAATTTGTATCTGGCCTTTGTATTTAAGTCTGGTGTTTCCATTTGAATCCATATATACCAGTAGCATGTAAAATATCTTATTTTCATAAGCTTTAATGGCTTCATAATTCATGAGTGGTAGAATGATTGAGTTATAAAGGTCATTTGGAATAAGTGAGCATAAATTATTTATCAAAATTCAACCTATTACATTGTTCTGCTTATGAATCACAATTTTCAAGAACCATTTATTTCATATTACATGCCTTTGTACTTTGAAGTAAAGCAGAAAATTTATCATAGCAGCAGTATATATCCAGTGAACATATATGGAAAGGTAAGAATGCCAGAATACTTTGTGTCTTTTTATTCATGCTTTAAAAGCCATGCGATCATAGCAATTGGAGAGAAGACAGCTTTTGGAGGTAATAGAGTGGAACACACAGTTGAGTAAAGCAGTCATGAAGTTATGAGGCAAATATTTTTTAAAAAGGGGGTTTGGTTGACCATAGCTGTAACCAAATGCTCACACAGCAACTACATACTTTTAAATGGACAAGTCAAAATTAACATTAGCTGTGGATTGCCATCATGTAATAAAAAGAAGGAAAGTCTTTATCGTCTTAGTGTGCTAGACGGTAAAGTGAAATGTGCAAATATTTCAGTTTCACATTTTAAATAAGGACGGGTCTGCAAGTGGTGCTAAAGATTATGTAACTAGTTCAGGGCAGTGAAGTTATAGCAATTTATGTCAAAGTTGTTGAAGAGACTTGCTTACACTGGTTTTGTAAGTATATGCTTTAATGTGAAATTGCGAAAGCCTAATTAATTACTAATACCATAAAGAAGAATCAGGCTTTCTTAATGGTAATACTAATTCGTGGAAAAATTTCCCATTAAATAATGTTCTCCCATTTTATTCCATGGCTCTTACATGTATAATTATCCAATTAGGAAAGTGTGAAACAGATTCCTGTAGTGTTGTAAATTATCAAATACTCCTGCAATAAATGTAATTAAAAGAACATTGCTCAAAAAAAAAAAAAATCTCATTTTGTATGGCATGTATTTCAACATAATTGCACTGTGTACGTTTTGAGTAAAAGAGCTGTCTGCAAATGCAGTTCTTGATTCTTCTGTAGAAAGTGACCATACAAGATGACTTTACAACCTCTAGGTATATATTTCTGAACTGTTTGAACTTAAATACAGTATTTAAAGGCAATAAATAATTTTAAATTAATGCAAAGTGGTTTTGACAGCAGATGGTGTTAAATTGATTTATTTGTGGTGGTTTGTTACATAATTATTTATGTATAGAGGTTTTCATGATCAGTCCCACTATTAAAAACACGGTATGAATTGCAATTATTAATAGCAACTACACACGGTATTCATTACAGCTTATCTTCCAATTTATTACACTTACTATGCTAGGAGTATTTTGTAAAGAAAAAAGCATTATATTCGATAGTCAGAATTTGAGATACTTTTTGGAAAATGATACTTTTTTGTCTTTTGAATAACAGCTGTGATTTTTGGAATACCTTGCCTTGTTTGTTCTGGACCCCTTGAAGACATGTTGAATGCGAATTTTTTGAAATTTCAAATTTGATGGAGAGTAAAAAGAGACAAATAATGAATGTCTATTTGCTGTTAAGAAATAGCATAAGTGAAAACACCAAAATATAGGTGAGAAACAAATCATAGGAGAGCAAGCATTCTCTGCAGTTAATACACTTTCCCAGTGTTTCAACCAGAGTTTCACTGGAAGTAACATAAACATATCTATCTATCTATCTATCTAATGACAGAAAAGATACATAGCAGTGATCTTCACTCGTTTGCGTGCTGTCATCATAGTGGATGTTTAATCCCATTGAAAATTGCTATTGCATGTAACACTGTTCAAAAGTTTAACTCTTTGCTAGGATCTCTATGCTAGTAATTTTTCCTTAGTCCACACTAAACCAAAAGTATACTTGGGTCTTTTTGTATCGGAATTGACATACCTATGAAGTGTCATTACCTAACTAAATGACTGAAACCAGTTAATTGTAGAACACATAGAATCACAGAATCACAGCATATGCTGAGTTGGAAGTGACCCATCAGGATCACTGAGTCCAGCTCCTGTCCCTGTAAAGCACCATCCCCAAGAGTCACACCATGTGCCTACGAACATTGTCAAAGTGCTCTTGAACTCTGTCAGGCTGGTGCTGTGACCACTTCCCTAGGGAGCCTGTTCCAGTGCCCAACCACCCTCTGGGTGAAGAACCTTTGCCTAATCCAACCCACACCTCCCCTGACACAACTTCAGGCCATTCCCTCAGGTCCTGTCACTGGTCGCCACAGACAAGAGATCAGTGCGTGCCCCTCCTCTTCCCTTCACAAGGAAGTTGCAACTGCAATGAGATCTTCCCTCAGACTCCTCCAGGCTGAACAGACCAACTGAGCTCAGTTGCTCCTCATTCGACTTCCCCTCAAAATTCAAGATTTGTTAGACAAAACCCAGGGAGGATAAAAGCTTTACAAGAGCCATACATGTTCACGCTGTCCTCTTTCCAGCCAGGAAAGGGTTAAGTGTTCAAATAGCCAGGAGGAGCATGTCCAGGACCCAGAGGTTATTCTATACCACATCATTGCTGGGGGTAGGGGGAAGGGAGTCTCTCCAGAGGAGAACGATTTCCTAATTGAGTAAGCATGGCAGAGGGAGGAGTAGGGTAATGCCAATTCCTAGCCGGAGGAAGCAGTAAGGGTACCATGATAACAGCGGGAGTGGGGTCGACCTCTGCAGCAAGCATTTTTGCACGTGAATCACCCTCTATTGTACATTTTTGCTATTAGTATTGTTCCTGTTACTGTTGGTTTTCTTATCTCGTTGTTTCCAGTAAATTGTCCTTATCTCGGCCCACGATCTTCACCTTTTGTGCCTCCAATTCTCCTTTCCAGCCACTTCCAGGGGGAAGGGGAGGTGTGGGGGAGAGAGTGAGAGATAGAGTGGTTTGGAGAGTCTCAGTGGGAGCACTAAATTGGAAAGTACCATTCCTAAACCAAGACACATGCTTAAGAACTTGACTTGCTTGCACAAAGCAGGTCCCAATTCTTCTCTGTGCCTTTAGTCTATTTTTCAGGCTTAGTTGAAGTTTAATTGTAGTGATAGCCTCTTATACATAGAAGAAATTCTTGTCAGGACTAGTCTTTCCTGGAGTATATATAGAATGTCCTGTTTCTCAAGAAGAGAAAAAAAAAGGATCATAACTATTCTAATATTCCCTCCTTTCAAAAATACTATTTGAAGCATGACATTTCAGTGAATTAACACATACTGGCATTAAAAGTAATTAACACTCTTCAGATATTTCACCTTGAATTATGTCAATTGTAGAACTAGAAACTGACTCAAAGACAGGAAAAATTTTTGCTTGTTTTTTATTATAGTTAGAAGTCATGGCTGCACTGTTAAAGTTTACACCACTCTCCATCTAATTTTCAAAGACCACCGCCATAAAATTAGGTATTAAATAGACCACACAATGCGTGTAAAAACCCACATTTCATTTTTACTGGAAAAACTACCTCCCAATTTTTTTTAAATCTACTTCCATGTCTTGTAAAGCTGTAATTCAATTAAAGAGTTAGAATAGGCAAAATGTTGAGTATTTTATAGACATTTTTATCAAAGAAAAGCAAGTTCAGAGATAGGAAAACGAGTATATGCAAACTTCTCTTTTTATAAATGGGACAGGAATCTCCCTCACAAATCATAGCTTTCCTTGTCCATGATGTGATTTAATTATTTTCATTATGAGGTCTTTATTTTTACATCATAATATTTTAATTCTTTCCGTGCTGGTGTAAGTGCACCAAGAAATGCGGTAGGTAATAATTAAAAGTTTAGACAAAATATATTTTTTAGGAGTAATAAGAAAAAAAAATTTGCAGTGTAAAGCACAAAATAATGTTAACATTAATATGTTTAAGTAAACAAAAGTTTGAAATACTTTGCACCTCTTCCACATGTTTTAATATAGTATATGAATGAGTGAAGTGCATTTTTTTTTAAACTTGGCACTCAAATAATTTCCCTGGAGACTATTTTTTGTCTGGTCAAAACCAAAAAATGTTTCTTTTCTGTGACAAATACTTGGAGTAAAAAAAAGTAAAAACTGAAAAAGCCCTGTCCCTGTGTATTAACAAAACTTGAGTTTCTATTAAGCTTTGTTCTAGGAAAATCACAATTGCGTCTTTGAGTACCAATATTTCCATATATAATTAATTTAAATATAACGCAAAAGCAGCAACCTCCAGATGAAATCGACAATTATTCTCTTCATAAGTTCATTAAACTGTAAACCAAGGCCATGTTTAGAGTCTGGTCTTCTTCTTCTTTCTCACAGTATTTATTTTTATTAATTTTTCTTGGGTTATTTTGAATGCTTAAGTGAATCAAAGGAAGAACGTACAAGGAAGAGAAACACTATCAAATGTGTCAGAGAAACATATAGAGCGTATAGAGTTACTTTTGATGCAGAGGTATTAATGAATTTGTATTTTCTTTTTTATAATTTCTGTGAAAATGTGTCCTCATTTTCAGTGCTCAAAGGAAGGCTAGTTGGGAAACCTAAAGTTTCTCATTTTGTTTTTTATTTGTGGCATAGGTATACTGCAGAAACTGCAGAAGGTCACTTGCATGTTAACTCTGCAGAGTACTGGGTGGTCTAAACACAGATCTTGAGCATCTCCATTTATGTCCTCTGCTATCACTCCTAAACTTCACTGTGCAGTCATACTGCACCCAGACTATTACACTCCTAAGGGCACCCTGTTTATGTTCTAGGAGTTGTGTGTTCAAGATTTTCGTGAATCCTCAGGAAAATTTGTTTTCCCTTTGGTTATATTAAACTATGTGTAATGAAAGTAATACATTGCTAATATCATCTTTTCCTAAAATGTATTGTTCAACCAGCCCAAGAATGGAACAAAATGTAGATAACGAAAATAGATGGCAAGTAATAGATTTCAGGGCCAGATGTTACAGTGATAAAATGCAAAATTTTCTCAAGTTGTTTCTGTTTCAAATTTGTAGTTTCCTGTTGGAGTAGAGCACGGCTTTCAGAAGAGGAATCAAGAGTTAATATAAAGATATCAGCTGACAAATATTGTAAAATGTTTTGCTGTTTAATTACCTCCACCACAGAAATTGTATCTCTGTAGTAGTTTCAGCTCCCAGCTACCATTTCCTACTATGCTTCTGGCACTTACATTTTCTTTTATTTTTCTCCTTGATTTCTTAATGTTGAATTGTAACTTCTGCTTTTATTGAAATTAAGTTGATTGAGCTGAAGTTGATTGAGCTTCTTTTGTCTTTCGCTGTTAGACAGATACTTGTAAGTTCATCTCTATCTGGTATTTCTTTTAATTCTTTCCAGCTTGCCAACAGGTAATTGTGGTGCTTTTTGGTTTGGTTTATTTTTTAAATTTTTTTTTATAAGCATAAACTACTCAATAGGCTACTAGTGGATGGCAAATAGTAAAAACAGAACAGTGCGCAAATATGCAATGAAGTTAAACATCTCCTGACATACAGATCAAATTGAGGCTTTAACATTGACATAAGTGCAGTGTTTCTTGTTCTACACCAGACAGGTTGCAGTTGTGAAGGCTGAGAAAGCAGAAAAGTGAGAGTAAGCATGATGTAGGGTGAAGTGGCTATTGTAGGTTGACCATGGTAGGAAATACATGATGATGATTTTGTGATGAGTTTGGATAAATCTCAGTTGAATATAAGGAAAGGATGTTCTCTTTCTTTCTATTTATTTGGCCTATAATGTTGAGACTGTCTTACTTCTAGAAAGGAGCAAGAGGTAGTGTTTCAAATTTTAGGAAAACTGGGTAAATCTGATTTGTTGTTGCTGTTCTAATGTAATTCTGCCTTTCAATTTATGTAATACTTACACAGTGTATGCAATTTTCATTCTTTATTCTTTCCTCTGTCTCATTTGTGCTATTCAGCACAGAAGAGGATTTATGTCCCTGAGAATGTATTTCTCTTTATGAATTAACATTAGAAATACTGATGAGAATTTGTGTCTTCTGTCTTCATTTTGCTAAATGCATAGTAAGAATCTAACTGAGATAGCTGTAATACAGTAGCAAGTCTTTCAGGCTTGGGGAACACATACTGCATTCTTAGTTTTTGTTTTCAAGTGACCACAAAAACTAGCTAACTAAATTTTATATGAAATTCTATTGGAAGGAGATTTTTATTCTTTTACAAAAGATTGAGAAGTCTAATTTGGGCTACTGAAAAACAGAATAACCTCAAATCCAATCTGCTTCTCTCTCAAGGCGGAAGAACATTGTCACTAACCGCTCTTTCAGCTTGCTCCACGAATAGGATTAAAAGGAGTTACAGAGTATGGAGAAGTAGAAAGGGAATAATTTAATTATGGAAGGAAGATATCTTAAATGTCTTTTCAAAATACAGGAAGAGAGGTAACCAACTTCCTTTTTTTTCCCTAATGCTCACATTCAGGATGAGTTTAAGTGGCAATTACTGAAGAAAAATAATTAAATAGAATGTTTGAAGTCTGACCCACAGCAAATATTTATGGAGAATGTATAACCCTCCAAAATAAATGTTTGTGATATGCAGTTCTGTGGTTCTTGCTCATAATTGAATTACGATATAAGACTCTAGTGAATGGTTGGAGAACCATAAAGCTTGTTCTTTTTTTCCATCCCTATCTTGACTACAAATAGGAGATATCTTATAATTTATTTATAAGGAAGTCTAGAAACTATATAATTGTACTACAGCAAATTTTTGCAAAGAAAAACTTCTCCCGGTACTCTGGCTGAAGCCTACCCAATCCTTTCTCTTCCTCTTAATTTCTATATTTACTTGGGCAGATAAAATGATTCAGGTGGGTGAGATAAGGTTTGAAGAAAGCAATTAACAGGTCCGTTCCATATAATACACATATCCACGGCCTTTACAGGTTGGTGCTTGCTATAGAACGTCCAGAAACTGAGGTCCTCTGATTGACAAAATGTCAGTGTGACAAGCCACATGAAGCAAAACCCATAGTCCAGTAGTGTGCTACTGCACATTTCAAGCAATTGCTGGTGCTAGAGCAAAAGTAACAGTATTCATGCTAAAGGGGAACAAAATCACTGGGGCAGTAAAGTAGATTTCTGAAACAGTGCAAAAGAGCAACCATTAGAGCAGTAAGAGGAGCAGCCTTCCAAGTCACCAAAGCAGTTTAAGAGTGATTGCAGAAAATGCAAGGGTAAAATAGATTGGAAAGATAGAAAGGTTCTGTGAGAGGTCATAATCAAGAATTAACTATATGTGAGGTGTAGAGATGGACCAAATTTTATGGAGAACATGTGATTCCATTAAGTCATGACATCAAACCACAACTGAAATAGTTATAAAAGCAGAAACTATAACTACTGATGGTGCTATTGGTGCCATATCGTATTTTTTTCATGATTAGGATGTCCTAATAAAACTGCTTCTTATATCTTTATCTTTTTGCCTCTTATTTAGTGCAAATAAATTGAGGAGCAAGGAAAACATGGAGAAGAATTTGGCTTAGAAATAATTGCACTGAACTTTCAAGTTGATTGGTTTCTCCTGTCCTGGAAATCATTATTTGAAGTAAAGAACTTCATTTGTTTTCAGGTAGCTCGGTTTCCAAATTTGCTTAGTAGAAGGGATTGCTTAACACATTCAGAATTTAAGCCAGTGTAATGAAACCCAAAGAAAACCTTTTTACCTAATTTCCTCCACCTCTTCTTGTTTAGAATGCACTATTTTGTCTCATCTATCAAAAATCTTAATGAGCTTGACCTCTTGATTGTCTGCACACACATTTAGTCACGTTGCTACCACAGGATATCCTAGCTGCCCTGACACCTCCTACATGTGAGGTATGCAACTGCTATTTCTGTTAATCTTCACAACACCAACTTTTAAGTGCTTCAAATTCAGTCATAAGACAATATTTCACACATACATAATTGGCATGATTAGTAAGTCTTGTGATAAAGAAAGGAAGCTGATACATGCATGGTATAATAGGCTGTAGTTTCTCATATTCATTCTATTTCCAATAGGTTGGTTCTGTGATTATATCAAGAAAATACGAATATATTTTACAGAAACTGTTGGAAAGAAGGATTCTTCTTTTTAAACTCGGAATTCTGCTTTCGTATTCATTATTAGTGCTCATGTTCCAAAAGAGCTCAATGTGTTTAAAAATGGGATTGTTTAGCAAGGTTTTTGATTTTGTCATTTGCAAAATGCTTGTGAAATAGTTGCTTTTTTAATAAGTATGCTGACTATTCAAAATTACCATACTATAAGACAAAAAGTGATAGTTAATATGTGTGGTACACATAGTTCAGACTCAGAATTTTGTCACTACTAGATTAATTAACTCACTATCTTGGTGAGTATGTGTGACATGCTTAAAATTATCTTCCAGATAACATATTATAAAAAGGCAATGCACACTTTGTGTCATGTAGAAAGAATTGTGCCAAACTACACAAAGGAGGCGAAACCTTTAAATTTGATAGGAAATCCTAAGTGTGGTAAAATCTCTGTTCCATGCATCCAGTCACCAGGCTGTTGAAGCTGAAGGGCGTAATACTGTGTAAGTGACCAGAATTTGGGGGGATAATTAGTGTTTCACATGAGTTTAGACATCATGAATGGCATCTTATTTCCCAGTGACATTTAAGGGATAACATCAACAGGTTTACACAGAAAAACTTACAAAATGCTTAAAATCACTTGTATCTCTATATAATTCAGATTATATTGACCACAATATTTCATTCAACTAATAAAAATTTCTTAACATTTTATAGTATTTGGTAAGGTTGCAGAGAAGATGGGACATCTTGACAAACTTAGCTTCCTTTTTTCTTTTTGCCTGGGATGCCTAAATGCAGTTTTCATTGGAAAGAGACTAAGTTTTGAGTCTGGATCCTAATCACATGAAATAAGAATAAATAATACAAATAATTTACTTATTGGTGGGGTTTTTTTCCTTTGATCTTTGGTAAAATTAATCAAAAGCCTCAAATTCTTTTCATTTTTTCCAGGAATCTTTGTCAAGGGCCATTTTTTTTTTTTTCTTTTAGTTAATTCAGAAGTCTTACCAAGTTGAATTCTTTCCTCTCTATTCCTGTCATTTAGTAAGTTCTCCTTTTAATAGCCCATGTGTATGTGCAAGTTTGACTTCAGGTGCACAATCCTGAAATCTTAATATGCAACTTTTTTATAAACAATACAAAGAAGTTGACAGGTCTCAAAAGGGCTTGTGTGAAAAGATAATTAAGTGCTTTAGAGAGTGTCAAGAGTCAATAGCTCAGCACTGTCAGCATTCTCGAGTGTTACAGGCTATAATTAGATGGCATGGAGGTGTAAGAGATGTTTGGCAGTTTATTCCAGCGTGATCTTGAGGGTAAAAGTAAAGAGCTGCCTCAAAATGTGACACTATGAGTGAGGAGAGCACGAACATTAAAACCTCACACATGTTTTTTAGTGACTTATACAAATTGCTCCTTTGTGGAGATGCCACTCTTTGCAAAATTTTCATCCATCTATCCAGTCAGTTTTATCTTATGCCCCAAATTTGGATTGTGAGGTCACTGGTACTTTTGCTTTTTAATATTCCAATTCTTGACTTACAAAATTACTTCAGTAAAATTTTCAGAAGCACCTATTTGATGTAACTATTGCTATTTAAATTATTCTATAAGATGTGCCGTCTACTTGACTATTGAATTGTATACTTCTCTAAATATAATAATTTACTTCCTCTCTCTGTTACTTATCCACTATTAAGCCTACTGCTTACATTAATACAAGACCATCCATCTCAAAATCCCAAGGATTTTAATACTTGTTCAAGATAAAACCTTTTATACCTATTCCTTTCAAAATGTTAGAAGCTCAGGTTTTAGACCGAAAATTAATTCCCATCACAATTTATATTTTTGACTGCAACCAGTTTTCTGTATCAACTAATGTAATTAAAGGTTAGCTTTATAAGGTTTTATGTGATTACAGTTATGATTATTAAAGTATTGGTCATCCACCTTTCCATTAGCATCCTACTTGGTAGTTAGCAGCAAGTAGAAATAAAATATTAGGACTTTCAAAACAGGAGATTACCACTTAGTGGAATTCTCCAATGGCACAGAATAATTATCAATTATTATCATCATCATTATTCACACAGCAAAATGACTCTGGAATACCTGTGTGCTTCCTTCTTGCACACAGACTTATCTGCTCTGAGATCCTGAAGCAGTGTTTGTATTAACTACAGAAATCGACTGCATAGTAAGTGAAAAAGTAGTACTGCAGGAAAGTCATGGTATGACATGGAGGGTTTTTTCCCCTTTTTGTTCTAGACATTACACAAAAAGGATTGCCAAGTACAGGAACAGTCTGCCCAGATAAGTGGTGGAGTCACCATCCCTGGACATGTTAAAAATACTTGGATATGGCACTTGAAAACATGGTTTAGTGGTAAACATGGTGGTGGCCCTAGGCTGTCAGTTGTATTGGGTGGTCTTTAGAGGTCTTCTACAACCCTAATGATTCTATGATTCTTTGATTAACAAACTACTTAAAATGGAGTCCTTTCTGAGCATCATTTGGTCATATGCCTATGCTAGCTCCAGGATTACATTTCTTATAAACAATCAAGAAAAATTAAATATCTGTTAAAAAAAAAAAAAATGTTTAGCTTCTAAGCTGCGGGAATTTTCTGAAACTAGCCAGAGTGAAACTGTCTCATTTTTCCATTCCTGAAAGACAAATTATTAAAGCATTTAATGTACTGAGGGGATGCTAACAGGAAGATGACATGATGGCCTCAGTTTGGTTCTGTGACCAACAGGAAATTTTCTGCTGTTATTAAGGTGTTTCCTCTGGAGTAGTCCTCAAAGAGCACAGAAGCTGTTAATTTGACTTGAAGTTTCCCTGCTGTTCAAGGCTGTTGGCACTTGATGTCTGAGTGCACTAGAAGTGTACTAGGTCTCCTGAGTTAACGTGGCTAGGGTCTAGGTAGGTCCTCCTTTTGCTCATTCGAGCTAGGCTCTCTCACATGCACCACCAGAGAGTTTCCCCAGACCTCACCACTTGGCATAATCCCTGATCTAGTCAATGACAAACAATAGAGTAGGAAAGGATTGTTTTTTTCTCCAGCTGTTGTTAGAAAGATTTGACCTTTCCTAATCCTTGAAAAATGGGACTTCAGGTGTTTTGCTTCGGAAAATGGTTTCATGCTGTGAAAGCCTGCTGGTATGGAGTAAGAGCTATGGAAGGATGAGATTGTTAACCACTTTCTCAGAAGCCCTTTCTGTCAGCTACTGGAGCCAGTTAAGTAGTTAAAATCTGTGCTGTTTGTTGAGAAGTCCCATTTTGTGCCACTCCCTACCCTCATCCTCATCTTTTATGTTCCTGTGTGACAAACGTGGTAGTGAAAATATTTTGAAAATTATACTCTGGTAGGGGATTTTTGTGCAAATTATTTTTTATGCAAATAAAAATTACATGTTCCTTAATTGTTTGAGCATTTCAGTAAAGTGTTAGAGACGAATGACTAGGTATTATTTGGTGACACTTGTGAAAATATTTGAGAGAGGTTATCTAAGTGGGCTGTTACAGAAGCTAAATATTTATAATGAGGAAAAATATATAACATCATGGATAAATACCAGATAAAAGAAAGCAAACAAAGAGTGAGGTTAAACTGACTGGAAGTGTAGCAGAGCACATTGGGATTCCATATTGAGATCGTATATAATGTTTTAGGCACATATACAGACAAAACAGAACGTGAATAATGAAATAGCACTGTATCAAGTCATAAGAATTACTTAGGTGTTTCAAATGTCTGTGAGAAACTTCAAAGCTATCTGATTGTGTTAAGCAAACCCAGCTGTTAGGAAGGGTCAATCCAAGGAAAAACTTCTCTTGTTGCTCAGCTTTTGTCTTTAAAAACTTTTAAATCCCATAAAGGGAATGATACAGATAGTATGTTATCACTCTAAAGAAAATAGCAGTAGGGCCCTCAACTAAAATTTTCAATTTTCTAGCAATATAAGTCTCCCTATCTCAAAAAGGATATTGAAGAAGTTGAAAATGTTCAGTGAAAGATGAAGGAAATTATTATGAAGAGGAGTCTGTTAAGGGAGTTGAAAAACACTTTAGAGAGACTGAAAAAGGATTTTTTAATCTTGGAAAGGAAATGAAGAAGAAGAAACAGGATAAAAATTGAAAAAAAAAGAAATGTTAGGGAAGAAATAGCAAAGAACATCCTGTTTCCCCGTTGCAAACTCAGGAACAAGAGATCATTCAAGAGAGAAAAAAAAGCCAGTTAAAAATATCAGTACATAATTGTGAATGCAGTGGCCCACACAACATCCTTCTGGCCAATAATTTTGTACAATTCTTAGAATGGTTTGAAAGTTCACAGAATCATCCAATGGATTAGGTTGCAAGAGACCTTAAAGATCACCTGTTTCCAACCCCTCCACTATGGGCAAGGATGCCACCCACTTGACCAGGCTGCTCAGCGCCCCATCCAATCTGGCCTTGAAAACTTCCGGGGATGGGGCATCCACATCTCTGTGCAGCAAGTTATAGGACAATAGAAATGCTCAGAATTCTAATTATCACTGCAGCCAAACATTTTGGAAGGTATTAAAACTGCATTCTTGAGGGCATAAGAGCACACCTAGCTAAAAAATTAGGATAGATATAATAGCAATATAAATTATTCCATATCTGCCAAGAAGAACTATTCTCCTTTCTCTAAAACTTTCAGAACTGGACAGTCTTGAAAATGGAACAGATTTCAGCACACTCTATATTCTGTTGAAATCAATGGCATATTCTTTTAGATTTCACGTTTAATTCTACCCCCTGAATATCCATACAATTTTTCATAAGTTTGTGTATATCTCAAATACTCAGTTAAGGAAATGAAATGTACGTGTATCTTTTATTATTTTTGTATCAGTATAAGCACATTGAAATAAATCCCTGTTGCAATGCTTAAACCCCTTTGTAGAACTTGCCTCAAAATAATTTTGAAAGTAGGATTTATGATCTGAAGTTATCTAGACGCCATGAAAGTTATGTTGATTTAATATATAAAATTATAATAATAGTAAAATCGACACTAAGGCACACAAATAATTTGTTTCCAACATTAGACAGCATGGTTTTACCCTAGGATGCCACCTGGTAATTCTGAGAATTGCTTGTGGTCAGAAAATAGCTTTATATTTTCTTATCAAAAAGAGAAACGTTAAGTGGTAAAATACTAAGACAGAATGATTTCTCTAAACAGCTACAGGGTGAGAAATCATTATCTCTTAGTGTTTAGAATGTTTAGTAAGCTGTAGGAGAAAAACAAAATGAAAAAATAAAAACCCCAAAAGCCCTCTCTGACAGAGAAAAAGAGTAAAGAGCAGGATTTTAAATAGGACCTCTTGATATTAATAATTAATGAGAACAGAGATGACATAATTTCTTTTACACATGTGAGTACAATACAATAAGCAAATCTGACTCATCTGGGAGTTTGATTGCTGTGTTTGAAATTCTACCATAGTTAGAGCAGGCGGGGGAAGAATAAAGAGGGAAGGTGAGGACAATGTTTGTAAAATAGGCTTACAGAAGAGAGGAGATAAAAATGTTGAATAGAATTTTACACTTCAAAAAAAAAAGACACTGACAGATAATGACCCTTTCTAGGAAAATATTTCTTTACATTTGGTTTTTCAAGCTCCAAAGTTATAGTTCATGGAAGCTGGTCATATTTTTTCTTTGACAGAGATCTGTTCTCATTTGTGGAGAAACTACTCACTGCTGCTTATATCACAGATCACACGAACCTGTTATGAAGTCCCCATAATTTTCTGGGTCCATCCAGTTCTCTATACATGATTCCTTTACCAGGAGAAAATATTATCCTATATGATAAAATTTTACATTCAGAAAAATTTTTGCAATCTGGTTAAGTCACCATCCATTTGGAAGGCATAGAAAACCAAAGGAAAAAAAGGAAAAGAATAAAAATTCCCTTCATGTAGCTAATCACTAATTTAATCTCTGTCTCTCCATTAAAGAGAGCCAGAGATTTGGCTCTGGTTATTGGTTACAATAACCAGAAATTCTAAGCATGCACTAGTGGAAGGTTTTCACCATGGCACCTTTGCTCCTTGTTAGTTCTACCTTTATTCTGTAGCTAGGACCTGAAGTCTCATCCAAAGTAAGTTAAAGTACCAACCAGATGCTTTAAAGGGCATATAAGAGATTTTTCTAATTCTTTTCAGTTGATCAACTGGAATGGTGGTAGGAAAATGTAACTGTTGCCTTTTCTTAGGACATTCATCTGCAAAAATGTAAGTCATGTAAACCTTAGGTATCAGGAAAAGGAAATAATGTCTGCTGGGTTGTATCCTGATAAAATGCTATTATGTTGCTTATTTTGTATAATAAACAATGTTCCTGAGAAATATAAAACAACCTAGTTCCATTTGCTCTTCTTTTATATTCTACTGGGTTCTGTGCATCTTGGAAGGAAGTAGTGGTCATATATGTTTGGAGTAAAATTTTTGTAGATTTCAGCTATTGGGCTATGCTATAGCTTTAGCAGTAGAATTTAAAAACCACAAAAAAAAAAAAAAAAGAAGACACCAATTTCACCTCTTTATTACAGGCTTGGGTATGGGACAAAAATTCTTTGGAGGGTTTATGGAATTTATACTATGTTCCAGTAATAAAATCAGACAAACAAATAACAACAAAAAATATTTCTAAGCCTAAAGTTAACACTTTGGTTTCAGCCCGAGTGGTTATATTTGGTCTGCCTTTACCAACTAATCAGAACTCCACCATGCTGAACATCAGTTCTCTCAGCTTACATTTGGCAAATTCTGAAGGGATTTTAGTTTATATCATAAATATTCTATCTGTGATGTCTTCAATCTTGTGTGCTGGTTTTTTTTAAATTAAGAGATATTCAATTAATATTTTATATCTTAACAACTAGTTGTTCTGCAGTAAGTTGAGTGGTTTCAAAAGATGCAATTCTTGTGAGTGCATAACCATTTTCAGTATACCAGATTAGATGCATGTTCACACACTTCAGGAAGCCTGCCCCCTTTATACAGGCTTGACATGGGGGCAGGATGAAGATCAGTGATGAAGATTGTTATGTGTCAAAAGGAGTATGATTATGTGACTCACCTTGTTTTCCATTATATATAATTTAAAAGCATCCTGTCATGGTATTTTTCATAATTAAAAAAGTCCTTTCTATTGTTTATAATTATCCCTTTAGAGTTTGACATTGAAATCTGTTTCCTTACTGATTTATTTTCTCCTTTCTTTGGAAGTACTTGAGATTGAGTTATTGAAGAATTACATATGAATGTAGGGTGACTTAATTCTTACACATTTTACTAAGAGTAAATGTGTTGGGAGAGATTTTCTATGTACTTCACCTCGATGATTTGCTTGACAGTCCCCTGGCTGCCCTCACTGTCTGTGGACAAGCTGTATGTGGCAATACTGCCTTCGGTAGTGCCTACGTGGCTGCCTTGTGCAGTGCCTTAATGGTCCATGCTATGCAGAAAAATGGGTGTGTGAGGGGAAATAACTTCAGTTAAAAACCCAACCCTGAGTCAGGGTGTTTCTTCCTTTAGAAAGACTCATGTGAGGACACAATATACTCCTTCATCAGTTTTTTGTGTGACTTTCATCTTCTATCACCTAGTCTCCATCACAGACAGTCACTTCCAAACATACCGCCTGCACTCATCTATCATACTATTTGCCCACATTTTTGAACCTACCTCAAACTCCAGCAATTCTGACAGAGATGTTTGACTGTTTGCATTGCATAAAATAGCATGGTAAATTTTACATTTCAGATGTCAGGCTAAGATATAAGGTCTTTGCCTAATAATTTTCTCACTGAATCACACCTGAGGTTCAGCTAGCCCATTTTCCCATTCCTCACTGATAGGACAACTACTTGTTGCTTACAGATAAAGAAAAGGAACCATAAAAATACAGATTAGTCTTTCCATTCTTATAACTTTTCCACTTTCTGGAACTCCGCAGTCTGCGAACATCTTTTGAGCTGAAAATTGCATCTGTGCTTTTTGGTAGACCTTGATAGATTCTTCTTGTTGGTTGACTTCAGCCAGCTGCAAGGCACCAACCCAGCCACTCTCTTACTATCTATCCCTCCTCAACAGGGTGGAGGAAGAGAAGAAAATAACCTTGACGGAGATAATGACAAGCAGATCACTTACCAGTTACTGCCATGGATAAAACCGCCTCAACTTGGGGAAAACTATTTTAATTTATTACCAATTTAAATAGAGGTGGATAGTGAGAAACAAAGACAAAACCTAAAACATCTTTCACACCCGTATTTCCAATCTCAATTTCACTCCTTTATTCCTAACTCCGTTACCTTTTGACTTCACAGCCCTAGCAGTAAAAGGTGGGATGAGGAATGGAGTGTTGCAGTCACTTCTTGACAGTTCACGTCTGCCACTCCTTCCTCCTCACATTGTTCCCTGTTCTGCTGTGGGGTCCTTAATGGGCTGCAGGGAAATATCTTCTCCACCATTGTCTCTCCCACAGGCTATGCTGGAATCTTTGCTCCCACGCCTTCAACACTTCTACTCCTTCTTCTTCAGTGATCTTTTTTCCAGGGCTTTCTCATAATTGTTTTTTCCCTCACTTCTCTTTTATTAATGTAATAGTTTCAGTGTGGGCCAAAATTTAATTATATTTTGTTTTGAAAAAAATACTTCTTTTTATTTTAAGTACACTGGATGCTAATTTTATTTGGCTTCTCCTAGGTTGTGTGTATGTGAAATAGTGAATAGCCATACCTATTGAATTTCTTCAAGAAATTAATGATTTCTTAGATAGTTGTCAAATTCTTGGCTATCTCCTTCCAAGAGTGAAAAGTCTCTTTGCTCGCTCTTTTTATAGAAACCACTCTATACTCCTGACCACCCCTCTCGTCCTTCCTGTGTTTTATAGTTCTGTTTCATATCTTTTAAGACTGGATTTCCCAACTTAAACTGTTGTTAAAGGCTTTTATATGTATTTGTTTTAATTGCTATTTTTTGGCTAACAATTGTTAGCATTCTGGTTTTATTTCTTATTTCTGAGAGGGTTGTCCACAGTAGGTCTGAAATTCATTTTGCTTCCAGGAAATTTTAGTTTAGACCACATATTTTCTCTTTGTTTCTTATTTTTAATTTAACATCACTTAATTTCATCTGGTTTTCCCTGTCACTTTGTATTATGAAATTCTTATGCAAACCTTAGTAATTTTATATTTCCTCCCATCAAATGCTGTACATCATTATCAATTCATTTTTCAAATTGTTATTTCGTGATTGCTTATGACCACAGGTCCTATGAAAAATCTTTGCAAAGGACTTTTCTGCTAGTCCTCCTCTATACTGTTGACTCTTTTTTACACTTTTCTTAATAGCATGTAAGTAGTCATATATTTGGATGACCTCATGCCTTCCAAAATCTTGGCTTTTTAATGACTTTAAAGAAAGACTTGCCAGGAGATTTCTGGAATTGCAAACTTAATACATGAACTGGATATCCTTTGCCGCTTTTGCAAGGGCTCAGGGAATGCTTCAACTGTCTCTGCCTATTCCTGCTGCTACAAAAAAAAGAAGATATTCAAGACTAGAAGAAGACTCACTGTCCAGGGATAGAATAATGTAACAGGCTTCAAGATGCATTTTGCTTTTGGTTCCCAAATTGTAATATCAGATGAGGTGATCCAGAGAAATGGTTCTACTCCTTATGAACCTGCCTGGAGTTTTTGCAAAGCTGCTATTTCACCATCTTCTTAATGTTTTCACCCACTACCTACAGCAAATATATCTCTCTGAAACATACAAAACATTTAGGAGTTCTAATAGCACAAAGCACTGCTATTGTGTGCAATATGCAGTACCCAAGCAAAGATGAAACTGTGAAATATCCACTGGATCGTATCTTGCCATCTTATTCTGGCAATACTGCACTAGTGATTTTTTTCCTTTGCATGCAAAAACCCCCAACTAAACAAAAGGATCATTGTGCAGGTTTTCCTGCTTTGATAACAAATGACAGTTTCTCTTCAGATGAAAACGCCTGTTTGTCAGGATCAGTAATCCACTTGCATGATACTGCCAGAAAGAGGCTGCAATATATACTATAGTTTATAAAACGGTTCATACTTCTTACAAGCTATCTTGATCCTTTCAGAACTCTCTCCAGATTAAGTATCTTACTCAACAGCAGGGAATCGATGTCCTGCTCCTCATTCAGGACCTTTGGAAAAACAATCTTCTCCTGTGGACTAGGCTTTCTCTGGTAGCTGATGTGAAGGTAAGGAGAATTTTCAAGAATGTTCCGCAGACATAAATGTTCATATTCAGTGAGTATTTCCCTTGCACAGGGTTCAAGAGTTGATTACAATGTGGCCCTAAAAAGGGGGGTTATTTTTCTGGGATAATGTTTCTAAACATTCGGACAAAGAATGAATTAATTTTCCGAAAAGGAGAATGAGTAGTATATAAGACTTTCTCAGGAGGAAAACTCTTTGTACAATGGCTTTTCTGGTCTAGGCAAATGCGCTAAAACCCAAATTAGTCTTTCTCTAGTCTCTATGTCAAACTCTCTCCTGCTCAAAAGGAGAAAAAACCATAAAACTAAATATATAAGACTACACGTCAATAGAAACTGATGCTTATAGGCAAATTGTGGTCCTGCATGTGCTCTTTCAGATGCACAGATTTTATTTCAAAAACTTCTTTCCTCTGTTGAAATAACCCAGATACCTAGAAAAATGTGTAGAAAGGTAGATTTTCTACATATCCAGAGCTCATTCTATGTTGACAGACTGAATAACCTAAATCAAATAATCACTGAGAAATAGTTATTTCTCTGCATGATTCCTATCAGGCCTCTGTGTGAGCACTCTCCAGGCACAGCCTAGTGCCATGATTAGCCAAGATCCCTGTAATAAGGTCAATGTGCTGGCTATTATGAGTTCTATTTTAAGCTACCAAACTGGAACGTCTAGGTGTGAGTCAATTAGATTAGAGCCATCCACCTCACAGGAAATTTTGTGGTACTCAGCACAGCAGTGTGTAAGCCAGTTTTTGCCATCTATCCTCAAGTCGTCAAGTTTTCTATTCTTAATTTTGGTGACTCAGTCACCAGTCTGACACATAGCAGAGAAGTATCTGTTCATTTTCTGCTATCTAAACATTTGCCATTGTTTATACCTTTCAAAACATTCATCTTTTTTGGGTAAGACACATCTTGACGTCATTTTAATATATGAAGGCCCAGAGAAGTTCATTAAGAAACAGGTTAGAACGCATACTAGCCATGGCAATCATTTAAGGCCCAAGAAGGGGATACATGTTGCATTTTAACTGAAGCTTTAGTGGATGGCTAAATTAAAGGAGTGATCTAATGATAAACAGGTTGCAGTTAATCGACTACAACTACAGGGAGACTGTGTAAGTGGGTTTGGATTTGTAGGGTTTTAGGAGTTGAGAGACACACATGCTTCATTTCTGTTTAATACTAGACCTGATGACTAGCTAAAAGTGCACAATATCTAATGATGCCTAGAAGTGGTGCTGGCATCATGAGAAGCCTGAAATTTGTTAGCATAACAAATCAGTTATTTGTGATAATGAGAATAATTTTTAATAAGTATTATAAGTAATAATAATTTAATAAGTATTACTTAAATCTTGTGTTGAAGTGCTTTAGAACACATCTTCTAAGTGTTTATTTGATAGTAACACCTAATTATTTGAAAACTGGAAGCCTGTATTTCACAGTGATTAGAAGTTTTACTTAATGCAATGTTTAATCTATATTTTTTAGAAAATGGAGTAATGTCAGTTTTACAAAGAGCTGATAGTCTGTTCATTAAAAAGTGCTGGGCATTAAAACTGCTGGAATTTCTGTTCAACAAATCACCGAAGGCCTTGAACATTTTTAGGTCACTTTCTTATTACTTGGTAGCAAAAAAAAAAACAAAACTAAAAAAACCCTACTGTTAGATTTGGAAATGGTAGGCCACACTGACTGCAGAGTTTATACTCTACCTGTCTAAAAGCAGAAATCCAAAACCAGTCCCAGTTTATACAAGTAAATTCTGCTTGGCCTTTTCTGCATATGAAAATATTGGTAAGGAAAATAGTAAGACACAGTCAAGAAAAAGAAACTATTTTGGGAGGAAAGGTAAGTTTTGGCAGTGACATTACTAGGAGCAACTGAGGAGAATATGATTTCTCAGTCAGTATTTATTACTGTGTCACAATCAGCATTTAATTGCTGTGCCCCTGACTCACAACTTTGGAGTGTGAAATTACCACACACAGAAGTACCACACAGTACAGGAGGGGTAAGATGTAACTGAAACTCTTGCTTCACCTCCTCTGTAAGGAGGACACATCTCCACCAGATACTGCCCATGCACAAACAAGTTTCAGTTCTAGTTTGTCCTGCTTTCTTACAGTAGATTGATGGTCAGTCTTTCATGTGAAAGAAAAAGTGAGCAACACATACGTGATTTATATAGCACCTTTTCAGAAAGGAAACTAATCTGGAATTTAGCTGAGACCCTAAGGCTTTTATGGGAGGGTCAAACTCAAAGCCAGTTCCTCTTTCCATTTAGTAAGTTCTAACACATGCAATATTTTATCTGTCGTTTACATTGATAGTAAATACAAGTCAAATTCATCTTTGTTCCTGTTCAGCATAATGCTGCTCTCTAGTCTTCTTGTAAGGACGAAGGCACATAGTGTGATTCTTGGGGTGGTTCTGTGTAGGGGCAGAAGTTGAACTTCTATGACCTTTGTGGGTCCCTTCCAACTTAGAATATTCTATGATTCTGTGCTTCTAAAGATACAGTTGCACACATCTGTCCCTGGTGCTGTTTCACGGAAATGCACTTCCTATCAAACTCATATTCATGATGCTCTGGCTTCAGCACTAGGATCTCAGGCAAGCTGTGCAATACATAGCAAATATGTGAATATACACACATATATTTATTTACTGTACCTACAACCTTAATTAATTTTTTCTATTCAATTGTCATTTTGTTCTTTTTGCATTCATAAAATATTATGGGCTCCCTCTGGTGGGCCAAAACAATGCCTTTATATTTTAAAGTCATTGTAGAGTGTTGGGAGACCATTTAGCCTAAAGGAGAAGAAGTTCTGTGAATCTAGGGTTGGGAGTTCGAATCTGGATTTCTTACCTAATTTTGATTTATTTACACTTTGTGTTTCTGTCTCAGAAATACTATTTTCAGTGCTTAATTCTCATAATTTAAAACCAACTTACTTACAAAATATTTTAATGAAATGACTAAATAACCTGAATTAAAGCAGAAGGTTCAGGTGTCATGGATACATGATGACTGTAAACAAGACAAGCAGTAGGTCTCCCAACTGAATTGCATACATACTCTTATGATAGATCTGTATAACTAAATGAAATATTTTTTTTCAGAATATTGTGCATGAAATAGTTTTGCACACTAAACCTAATTGCTCTGAGAACTTGTTGTGTCTATATGTCATAAGATTAATTGCTTGTTCAAAATTATGACTTTATCTTGATTGTTCGTACTTTTTCCATATCAATATTTTTTCCATTCTTTTCTACACTTTCTTTGGAATTATGGTGAGCTCATCTATGTGAGGTGAATATTAAGCTTTCGTAATCCTTTCCTCTGTAATATGCAATTTCCTCGGTGTGGCAATTTTTTGCACTTGGTACAATTATGAATTGATTAATTATAAACTTTCTCAAAATACACCCAAAATTTTTAGTAGATGTGAACCATTTTATAGGTACAGGAAAGACAAATTGTAGGGCAAACGCTTTGTCTAAACAGAAACAAAATTTAAACAAGGGAAAGCAACAGAATAGGCTGAGAGACTGAAATATAAGCAATAGATTACATTAAAGGTGATTACATTACCCTGATTTTCAGACACAGTTGTATCTCACTCAAGGTAGTCACTTAGGTGATGAATTCATTTTGTCAAAAGTGGTTTTTTTGAGATTTTTTTGGCAGATTATGATTTTGTCTAATGTAGCTGTAACATTTGTTTCATCTCTTCCGCAAATTGTGTGCTTTTTAATACTGTTGTTTTGCTTTATTACCTCTTCTTCACACAAGTGCTTTCAGAAAAGAAATAAAGACAAAAAAAAAAAAGAAAAAAAGAAGCCTCAACTTTCATTGAACTGTTACGAAGATGAAATATATCTCAGTGCTTAGTTATATCATTAGAGGCAAATTTCCTGTTAAAAGATTAAGGCGCCCACAAATGGCATTGACAAATGTCCCAGAACTCCAGTGCAAACAAAGTGCAGAAATAATTTCTGACAGTGACCAGAAGAACTTTAAACTGACAAAAGAAGAGGATAGGACAAAACTTTTAATTTGTTCACCTCTTTTACAAAGACCTGACTGAAAGGTGTCACTAAGTTTAGTGTGCCACTGTGATCAGGTGCATGGTTTTGTTGTTCCAAGTGTAAACTGATAAAGCTTTACAAGATGAATCATAACTGACACTAAGCTGACCCCAAATGCATTTAGGAAGCTGATGAAGAAGACCAGAGCCTTCCACTGAACTGTTGTCTTTCAGGAAGACAAGAGTGTTTCAAATCCATATTCCAAACTGCCATTTCATTGTCAATAAGTGCTGCAGAAGAGCACTAACCTCTGCACGCATAGAGAGATGGAGAAACTTTTAATGAAAGGGTCTGGCTACAATACACTTTTCTTTTCTCTTGTTAATGGCAATGGATGGCTACAGTCTTTGTCCTTACAGTTTGCAACATTTTTCTGAGGTTCTAATTGCAGAATGGAGAACATAAATTGTACTTTTAACTCTGTTTCAAATGCAGAAAATGCCTAGGATATAGGGAATATTTCCAAAACTCCAGAAGAAGTTCTTGTCATCGTGTCATCCTGTATTTACATAATGATATATCATTATAGAGAGAGAAACATGGGAATTGATTCATACAGTTAGTTATGGTGATTAATATGCTGATGCTCATGTTCTGATGGGTTTTTGTACTTATAGACTTCATTTCTCTCATGTCTCCTAGTGATGATTCTGGTGAATGTGATGATGAAGATTATGCTTAGGTTAGAAAAGGAGAAATAAGTCACAGTCTCAGAAGTACTTGAAAATAAAAATAGTGGTCTTATTTAGACATTTTTATTTTTTGGTCTTTTGTTTTTTGATATGAATGTGATCCTGGATACATATGTAGAAATGGCCTGCTTTTGACTACAGGCAGGGAGAACTATTAAAAAACCCGGACTGTCAAATTCTCAGCCTCAAGTAGGTTCTATCCCTTAGCAAATATGTTCTGACATTGTAAGTTCTCCAACTGTTAAGCAGTATGCTGGAGTGTCAGCTGAATGTGGGAAAAACCTTTCCTTTTGCTTAGCATCACCTTTTGTTTGAGGCTTTTATAGTACATGTTTTATTATGACTAGCCGTATGCAGTGAATTATCTGTTTTTGTAAACGACGAAGCGAAATGAAAATAAAGTGGAATAAAAAGTGGTTTGTATTTCTCTTCTCCTCTTCTCTTCTCTTCTCTTCTCTTCTCTTCTCTTCTCTTCTCTTCTCTTCTCTTCTCTTCTCTTGTCTTCTCTTCTCTTCTTTAAGAAACAAAGCACAATAAAATTTGGGAGTGAATTTACATAACATGCTTTTTGAATTTAAAGCATTTATTAGGCTTGTAAATTCCAGCTGGTGTCTGGTCTTGCTTTTAGTTTTCGACATATCTGATATTTGCTTCCAGAAGCAATCTGCTCCAAGCTTCTAATTTCTCTTCTTCCAAAAGGCAACGTGAATCATGCTGATGCATGTTACATTTTCAGCCATGTTCTAGAGTGCTGATTTTCAACCCAGTTCATACACTTATGTGATATGACAAAAGAGAAAGAGCTTTGACATCACTTCTGGCTTTAATGAAAGTCAGAATGATTGATTCCTGAGGTGAGAACCAATGATCCTGTAAGTTAAATGGCTTTAAGCTGCACACAAAGTCTAAACTCAGCCTTGGAGTATTGTGCATGCTGGTAATCATCACTGGGACAAGTACCATGCAAGCACTAAGATAAAATTTCAACAGCCGTAAATCTCTGTTTGGACTTTACAAAAGGACCTCTTTTTTCTGTCTTTCTCATGTGGATTTTTTTTTGGAGATTATTTCAAATAAGATGGAAGAGCTAGTGCTCATTCAAACCTAGGTCTGTTTACCACCAAGATTTTCAAGGGTTTCCTGTAACTACTTTTTACTGCCAAATCATATTGCTTCCATGTTTTCTCTCAAGACTCAAATTTAAAGACTCTGAGGCCTCAGTCAGCCTGAATAAGATACCATTCTGCTTTTCCTTAAAGCTGTTTTTCCCTCTTTGCTTCCTCTCTTACAGAAACTGCAAACTTGTTATAGAGAAATTCGAAGGAGCCAAATTCATGCCATTTCAGATACTCCACTGTCCAAATTCACTGGGTTTGAACCCTTCAAAGCAGAACTGAATGTGTTGTAAAACCTTCTGCTCTGCTAAGAACATATTTTTATTATATGTTTCCTTAAATACTTTATTTAATATTATTATTTATTGTGTTCTGCTGCTGCCCGAAGGACAAGAAAATAGTCTAATTTGCCGAACAATAGCTTCACATTTTTCATGTTGTGGAAATTAATTAAGAGATGTTGATTTTGAAGTTTTCCCACCTCCCCCACCCCTTAGTTTCTCAAATATTTAAACAAATTTTTGGCCACCTTTTTTTTTTTTAAATACATTTCTCTTTTCTCTCTGTTTGTAATAAGATTAATTATGTGTGGTGCACTACTGCTTATCCCCATGAAAGAAAATCTAAAACGAGGGATTTCAGCTTCAAGAAGGCTATTTTGTCCTGTTTCCGATGTTCTAAAGGGATTAATTTACCATATCGTATAGCCCTGGAAGACTGTGATAATTGAAAACATCCATATTCATTGCATGTTCAAAGGGATCTGTCTGACTTTGTAATGTAAAAAGTGCATTTTTAACCTGAACGGGGACCTGCATCTGGTATTGCTTAATCCTATTAGTCCAACAGTTCCAAAGCTTTAGTGTATAATCATTAGCTCGTGTTAATCCTCAGACATGCCTCCAGCTTCAGCCTGTCAGAAGGAGTCCCTGTAGGGAAAATATGGAGGTGCTGATAGCACAACACCAACTAATCTTATCTTAAATGCTAGCAGCAGCCACTATCTGCGATAGCCAGGGAATTAAAAACAAATTTTTTATGGGTATTGGGTATCGCCTTCCCTTCTCTCACACAGCTCTTCTACCTTGCCCTACTTTCTCCCCTGCCTCGCTCCACCCCAGTCAGGCAAAAAGTAATACTGATGGTAGCTAGGCAAGTGGCAGTGGGGGATGAGGAGAATATTTGAAGATATTTACTATGCTGTCTTAAAAATAGCAGTGTAAGCTACTAAACCTCTCAGGTACCTTGCAGTCTTTTCTATAGAGGAGTCTCAAGTCTATCTTGTACAGGCTTATAATTTATTTCCTATTTACCACCAGCTGCAGCATAACATAATGAAAGCAGATATGATATAAGGAAAAAGAGCTGTATTCTGAACACTAGCAAGCTCACCTGCCTGCCCTGCTAGTACCATGTGCAATGATTTGGCATGGTAAATTGGGAGGCATGTCTGATTAGAGGGAAAGAAAACACGGTAGTGAGGGCAAGAAGCAAAGAACTATGATGTATTTCTCCTGCCCTGACCCTGGAGCTAAGGAAAAGACATGTTCAGAGCACTCCATATCCTTAACCAAGGCACAGTGGAAGAGTGGTGAAAACTGAGAGTATTTTCTATTTCAGTGAATGCGTATCTGTATGGAGGAGGAGGTGTTGTTGGTAACATGCAGGAGTGTCTCCACTGCTAGTCATGGGAAAGAAAGGCACGAAATCCCTGATCTATTATCAAGAAGTCACAGAATCACAGAATCATAGAATTGTAGAATCATAGAATAAGATGAGTTGGAAGGGACCCACAAGGATCATTGAGTCCAAGTCCTGGCCCTGTGCAGCACACGCCAAGAGTCACATCATGAAAGCATTGTCCAAACCCTTCTTGAACTCTGTCACTGGTGCTGTGACCACAGGGGAGCCTGTTCCAGTGCCCAACCACCCTCTGGGGGAAGAACCTTTGCCTAATATCCAACCTAAACCTCCCCTGATTCATCTTCATGCCGTTTCCTCAAGTTCTGTCACTGGTCATAAACGTGAAGAGATCAATGCCTGCTTCTCTACTTTCCCTCAGGAGGATGGTAAAAACCACAAAGAGGTCTCCCCTCAGTCTTTTCTTCTCCAGGCTGAACAGATCAAGTGGCCTCAGCTGCTTCTTTTATGGTTTCCCCTCCAGACCCTCCACCATCCTTGTTGCCCTCCTTCGGTTGCTCTCTAATAGTTTAATGTCTTTCTTATATTGCAGCGCCCAAAACGGTCCCCAGGACTCAAGGTGAGGCAAGCCTCATGCAGAGCAGAGCAGGACAATCCCCTCCCTTGCCTGCCTGGTGATGCCGTGCCTGATGCCCCACAGGACACGCTTGGCCCTCCTGGCTGACAGGGCACTGCTGACTCATGTCCAACTTGCCATTGACCAGGACACTCAGGTCCTTTTCAGTGATATTGCTCTCCAGCAGGAGTTCAGGGTAAATCCAGGATTTCATCTGCCCTCTGGAACAGCACCTTTATTTGTTGGGGTTTTTTTTTGTTATTGTTAAATACAGGAATGTGCTCTATGGTATCTATACTGGCTGCTTCATTTTGCTTTTTTGCCACTGACTCGAGTGACCTATGCCTAAGGATTCCCTGTCAGGAGCCTGGCAAAATTATTTTAATGAGACTCCCTATCCCATCCCGCTACCCTCCAAAGTTTAAGCAGGTCTATCTCTAATTAAAACTAAGGAGCTTTGCTAAAATGAAGATATTAAAAAAACTAACGATCAGGACTTGGTTCAGTCTAGCTCTTAGGGTTGCAAAATCCACTATCATTTCTGAAAGAATTTTAAGTTTTTGACAGAGGGCTCTCAGAACCACTTACTGGAACATAACTAGATCTCTTACTGTCCAGTGACTGATGGGCATTTGGATTGTTTGGAGAGCTGTGAAGTACAGCACTGATCCACACAGGAGAATTATTCTTTGCATGCTTAAGTGACTACTGAACTTTGATAGTCTGGTTCAATTAACAGATAGTGAAATCCAGTTGTGCAGCTCACATCCTTAGTATAGGAGCTTTTCCCACTTTGCTAGAGTAATAGATTAGCCTCCATCCTGTGAGGACAGCTTATATCTTTTGACTTTCAGCTGTTACATCATAAAAAAGTAATAGATCACTTCTGGGGCTCCTTTAGTATGAGGATTTTAAAGTTCTTAAAAATATGAATAAAATGTATTACTCTTTTACATGAGAGGTGAGTAAATAAGAGCCCAATAGAATTAAGTGGCTTTCACAAGGTTGCTCAGCACATTCGAAACGGAACAGAAATCAGAACCTTGAATCTTTTTCCTTAGCCTGTTGCTAACAGCAGTAGTTTGTACAAGTGTTGTAATACCACTGATGGTAAATGATTGGCCTTAAAGTTTTATTCTTGCTACTATATTGTCCATATATGGAGTGAAACAGGAAGCTCTGGAGGATAGATATAGTGTCAGTTTATATTAACTCTACCACAGCACACCTACAAAAGGTACCAAATCAAGGTTGTGCAATTAACCTTAAGTGAATAAAGTTGTTTTCTATTTGCTATGTTTGTCCTTGCAACCCAGGAACTATTTTAATGCAAGTTTATTTTAAGTATATTGAATAATAAGATGGAATTGTTCCTCTTTGTAGCTAATATTAGGCAGATAGCAAGTTAGCATAATTAATAGTGGATAGAGACAGAGTGTTGTTCACTGCACTGGACATCAAAAACTTCAGATGTTGGCATATGTTCCATAAAGAAGTAAACCTGTATAAATATAACATCTGCATTGACAATATGAAAATTGCTGTGATCCTCTACCACCTGCATTCACATGTTCTTAGTACAAAAATGAAGTAGTGTGTGCTTATATAAAAACAATATCTGCTATTTCACCATTATTGAATCAAGAGCTGAAAATACTAAAAGTATGTGTGAGAGAAATACAACATCAAATGTTCAGACTACACAGCAGGACTAAAAAGCTGCTTCTTCATGATGTTCTCATATCTTTGCTTTGTCTTCAAGTCACATTAATGTGACTTGAGGTCTTCAGCTCTGCATTTAACTTTAGATCTGATTTCAAGACTAGTGGGAGAAAAAAGTCCAAGGTGACAATTTTTAGGACAAGTATTCTCTCTTTTTTGAGAATCAAAAAAGAAAAATTTTCTGCCTACTGTGAATTTATGAAAGTTGAAATGTTTGTTGAATTTTGAGAAAACTAGCTCAGATGACAGTAATTACTAATTTTCCTAAAACATTTATAACAAAATCTTGGAGTTTTTTCTTTGCAAACCCAATTGATGTCTCTGCAATCAAACAAACTGATTCACATGAAGAAAGAAAAAAAGGGGGAAAATACAATGCTGATAAAAACCAAGTTGCTCTGGTTTTGGCTGCGGTAGACTTGGTATTTTTCAAAGTACTTACTATGGAGCTGTGTTCTGGAAAGAGCACTGATAACTCAGGGATGTTTTTGTTATTGCTGAGCAGTGCTCACACAGTGTAAAGGACTTTTCTGCTCCTCACCCAGCTCCACCAGCCAGTGGGCTGGCAGTACACAAGGAGTTGGGAGGGCATGCTGTTGGGGCAGCTGATATCAAGTAACGATAGGGATATTCCAGACCATATGGCTTCATGCTCAGCTCAGGGGAAGAAAAAAGAAACTAGAGATGTTCAGAGTGATGGAGTTTGTCTTCCAAGCTCCTCAAGATTTGAGACCCTCAAGGGTTGAATCTAACTTTGCAAATTTTAAAGTTGTTAATCAGCAGTGATAGCTGGATAGTTATGATTAAAAAATTGCATTGTGAACATTGTGTGCTTGGCTAATCTTTTGCTTTAAGGAAGTCCAAGATGAATGGGCTGTCTGGGCAAGAGTCACCAGGAGTGAAGTCAGCAGAACTCAGCAGTAGCTGGGGGGAAGGTAATTCCAGCAGTGGGTGATGGTGATCATTGACTGATTGACCACCTGCTCAAAACAGACACCAGACTCAAATGAAGACAAGAATTGCATGTATGGACTAATTAGCATGAGAAGCAAGACATTTAACTAGCAAATAGGGGTTAGAGTACTAATTAATAGAAAAATTATGTAATTTGTAACTAATGAGTGTTGATACCTTTGTTTGTAAAAATATAGAAATATTGTAAAGTTTTGATGATCAAGGGGCCAGCCTTTTGTGGGTTACCACCTAATGCTCTATTTTGTGACAACTAGAACAAAAAATAAAAATTCCTTGCCTCCATGTGCGAATTGGTGCTGTACGCTGGGTAATGAACTTGTGTTCAGGACAACGTAACTGCTGTGCGTGATGGAGCCCTGCTTTCCTGAAGATGGCTGAATGCCTGTCTGCCCACTGGAAGCAGTGACTAAATGTCATGTTTTGCTTTGCTTGTGTGCACAGCTTTTGCTTTACCTACTAAAGTGTCTTTATCTGAACTCACTGATTTCTCCCCCATCCCGCTGGGAGGGGGGTGAGGGAGGGGCTGCTTGGGGCTTAGCTGCTGACTAAGGTTAAACCACAACAACAGTTAAGCAGTCGTCATGTGGCACTGTGATGATGAGAATGAATAAATATTTGGCACAAATGGGCATAATTTTCACCTAGCCTGTAGGTGACTATCTAAGAGAAAATTTTGTGTGTGAATATTCACTCATTTAAAAGACTTTCTTCACTTAAGCCAAACATCTCCCATCCCCAAAAACTAGCACAATAATCTAAGGTAAAAGGTGTTGTCCATGAATATAAATAAAGAGTGTGTGAATTTAAGAAGTTACAAACCAGACCCCAAGTCCACAGAGTATATGCCTAGAAAGCAAGATGGTACATAGATGGTAGATAATTATACTGGTCTGAAACTACGAAAATAATTTGTCGCAATTCAGATTTAGTCTCTTCAGAAGACTTTTCCACTTTCTAGATAAGGAAATGTGAAATTGTATAATTATACCATGGCATATTTTGTATAGTGCAGAATCTTAGATCACCTGTTCACAAGTTTTTGATTCACCTAAACAATCTTCTACAAATATATGGCTACTATCTTTTCAAAATAGAAATAGGAACCCATAAGCATCCTGATCTTTTTTTTTTCTTTTCTGTTGATTCATTTATGAATAATTCAGTTAGACTAAGTAAGATTTAACCCCAGATTTTATCTGATTTCTATTTTCGCTATGAAGTAAAATTGGGCATTATCAGCTTATTCCACATTTTTGGTTGAATTCAACCAAAACAACATTTAACATAGCTGCCATATGCTCAAGATATCCTGGCATGTGTGTGTATGTGTGTACATAGGTGTGTTGTGGATACGCTGAAATCACTTAATGACTTAAGTACTATTAGAATCTTTCATACATACATACACAAATGTGTGTGGAGATACTTGTGTGTATAGGTGTAAATATATAATAGTATACACACAAAGAGAAATTTTTGTAATCTAGTTGAAATTATTTTCCTGCCACACCATCTGTCCCCACTGCTTCACAGTAGTGTCTGCAAGAGGTGTGCACAGAGTAGTAGGCTGTCACCAAATAGGTGGCTCTTCATATTTTGAAGGTGATAAGGAATGTACACCAGCAGCTTTTTATCAGAGATTCTCATTGGGTGACTCAATTAGCATATTGAATGATCACAGCTCTGTATTATCACCAGTTTAGTATTTAAGTTGTGAATAAACACCACCCTACAACACATCAGTGCCTTATAGGAAGACTACCTTTGGGTCTTCATTTTTTCAGTTTCTTAGCTTCCCCCTCTTGTTCACCCAGATTCTCTTTCTCACAGCACATCTGACACCATGGTTAGCCACTTTCCTCTTTCAAATGTCATTTTTCACTTCCTGTGTTCCCCCATCTATTAAAATCCTCTGTAAAAAGTTTTCTTCTGTAAATGCATTGCACTGCAGCCTACCAGGTCTGTCCTCTCCAGCTTATGTGTACATGTATTGCTTGTTAATCAGCAGAAAAGTTTGTTCAGTGAAATTCATTACTGTACACCTTCAGACATTTTGGGACAACTTCTTCTGCCTCTGAAGTGTAAATTTCTTGCAGTCATGATAGGAGGACATTCTCTAGTTTGACAACAGTAAGTGATGATATTTTTTCATGTCTTACATGCTCTGAGGCCATTTTTGTATAGATTAAAGCTAAAGGAAAGGGAAAAGGAAAAATACAGAAATATTAATTAATGAAAATATGCATAGACTCATGCATTAGCTTGTAAGGACATTGTTTATTGTGCACAGATGTTCCAAACTAGGGTCAGATTCTCTGAGACTGTACTTTTTAAATTTAGTATGTTTGAGAAAGTATCTCTGTTATCAAATACCTCATAGATTTCTGGAAACTGAGCAGGAGAAAAGCTTTTAAGATCCTGATGAAGACTGACACAGTCATGGAGATGGCACAGCTGCCACTCTGCCTGTCTGCCCCTCTCTGGGAATCCATAGAAATCCTGGCCTTCATTTAAATCAACAGGAGCTTTGTCTCTCACTTCAATGGAGCCAGAATTTCACCCTGCAATTTGAAATACTCTCTGCAGATGACAGGCAAGTAAAATGATTACCTCACTGTTCCCACTGCCTCTGTGTCATAAACTGTGCAAAGATTATCATCAGTGAAGTGCAGTACAGATGTTCCCTCCCTCATTCCTTCTATGTCATCTTTCATCCTTCTCTGTCCTCTCTTTTTCCCTACAGTTCTGTTTTAACTCTTCGCTGGGCTTCTCTGGCATTTGGCACCAGGAAGAGAAGCCCCTATGTAGACAGTTCATCAGTCTTTGGCATTGGTTGAGACCATCATTATCGCGTACAAAACTAAGACAGTTTTATAAATCAAGGTACAGTTTGAAATGAGGAAGGTTTATAAATACAATAAAATGTCTAATAATTATTCAGAAGGTTTGAAATTTATCTGCTCTCTGTAGGGGTTCTCTCATTAGCCGCTCCATATGACTACACCATTCATAAGTGAAAAGGTCACCTCCTATATCATGAATATAAATTGCTGTCTCTTCGATGTAGTTTTGATATGTTTCATATCTAGAGTCAGAATGTGAGAAATAGGAACATGTCTCCTAAAATCTGTAATCCTCAGAAGTGAAGAATGTTGGAAATGTCTGACCTGATTTATGCCCACATTAGGAAGAACAATGTGCACTTTTAATAATGCTACTTTCTTTTAGAAATTGTTTATCCTTCAACATGAAGTGTATTTAAGTGAAATTAAAAATCTGTCTAGATATTTATGTACTGTTAAAAGCTGCTCTTGTGCAGCTGAAGGACTGCAGAAACATTTTTATCCAGCCAGAGGCCAGGATTCAGTTCTGACTGCTGGTGTGACTTAATTTCCTGGATATTAGCTGGTTTCAACAGTGTCATGTACATAGATGCTATGCTAAAAGGAAGAGACTTCATTATATAAGCAGCTTTATAAAGCCCATAGCTGAAAAACATGGACAGTGGCTGAGGTCTTTATCTGGAGAGAGAAAATCCAGTACTTGTTATCTATTTTTTCAGATGTTCATCATGGAGTTCTTTTAATGTTCTTTTAATCTGATTTATTTTCTTTCAAGCTCATGTATGCACACATGAGGACTCCATCCACACTGTAACATATTTGTCTTCCCAACACATATTGTTCATACTGTGCATACCATAAAGACCTTAGTTTCTGTGGTTGGTTGACCCCGGCTGGATGCCAGATGCCCAACAAAGTGGCTCTATCACATTCCTGCTGAACTGGGCAGGAGACAGAAAACGCAATGAAAGGCTCATAGGTCTAGATAAGAGCAGAAAGAGATCACTCACCAACTGCTGTCACAGGAAAACGGACTCAATTTGAGGAAAACAGCTTACTCTATCACCAACCATAATCACAGTAGAATAAGGAGTAAATAAAAAATGAATCTTAAAACACCTCCATCCTTCTCTCTCCCCAATCACAACTTTAGTCCTTAATTCCGTACCTCATCCCCTCCACCAGCAATAAAATATTGGTTTAACACACACACAGGAAGTCCAATGCTTCTGGAAAAACAGATGTTTAGCCCCTGTGCTGTAGTGTGTATACATTTATTTTTTTGAGAGAATTGCGGGAAAAAGCTTTCTTATTGCTATTTCTTATAAAAATTTTGAAATAATTCTGTTGCTCCATCCCTTTTCAAAGGCAATATTTTGCCCATGTAACATTTACATTAATTGCTTGTAGTTTTTAGAATTGTTAATAGTGATTAATAGTTAAAGCCTTTTTATGGAGAATATTGACTAGAAAAAATTATTTTAAAAACCCCAAACAAATAAAAAAGCAAAGAAGGAATATATCCTCTGAAGAATCCTTTTAATTATTAAACAATTATGAGAGCTAATAAATATTTCTGGATGAAAATACCTTTTCATAGAAGGTAACAATGTAGAGAGGGCAAGAAAGGTTTCAGTGATTGCGGAAGACATACTAGCTATTGCCTTTTCACAAAACAAAATAGCAGGCATTTCAAATGACTGGCAACACTATCAACACTCCAGAAGAACAATAAGTGAAGAAAAGACGTATGGAGATTTTTTTCTTGCTCCTTGGACTAGCTGCACTCCAAACATACAAATCTGTAATATATTCCAGTTTATTTGATTGCTCCAAAGCCGAATTTCCTTAATGGAAAATGATGTTGTGACCTTAATCTCACGTGGGCTGTAGCATAAAACATGTTATGACTTAAATTATATAACTTTAGAAACCATTTGACAAGTGAAGCTACGCTCGGTTCCTAGAATATATAAGTTCATAAAAAAGTGTTATTTCTAATATTAATAGGACTTTTACACACTTTTTTCCTTTAAATTTTCAGAAAAGAGTATTGTGGTGTTGTTTTTTTAAAATATATGAAATATGTGAACATATTTTCAACCAATTTCGAGGCCCAATGTTATTGTGAGAAAAGACTAAGAGTGGAGGGTTTTTAAATATTAATAGTGTCTTGGTAAAAGCATGTAAAAAAAAGGGAGAAGAAAGGAATGGATGCATAAACCCTCTGTGTTGTAATCATAGAGCTGACTATCCGCAAACTTGTTACTTTCAAAAAGTGTTTGATATTGAGTCTGATTTAAGACAGTGAAGATGACTGAAAGATGAATGCAAGATGAATGAAATGCTTCCTTGGAAGGCAGTGAAGTTCCACAGACAAAGGGTCAACAAATTAAAAAATCTCCAAGAAAAGCCCCTTCTAAATAATTCAGCAAACAAGGAAACACACCTAAAAATAAAACTAAGCTAGACCAAAAACCTATGACAGGATCCTTGTGTTGCCAAAGAAGTGGATAGGCAGTAAAATTTCCTATATTTCATTCAACACCCTTTCCTGGCATTAGTAAACCTTTCACTTCATATTGCCAACCAAATGTTAGCTGTTCCTCTGCATAGGAAGGAAGATCTTCTTTCCAGAGAAATTTATTTTGGCAACTAGACACATAGTCAGAAACCATTCGCACAGCAAGAAAGAAATATGCTTTTAGGTAAAATGCCCACTCAACACACTTTACAGAATGGCCCAAATTCAGTTTGAAGAGCTATCCAGACACCAGTTCAACCATCTTGTCAATATTTTTGGAACTCAGTTACACCACTGCCAAGTACCATCAGTGTCAAAAACAGGACTAATGTTTCCTGACAAATTCTCCAGAATTACTATGGCTATTTCAAGCCATGTTTTAGAAAGCAACACGGCATACCTAACAAAAAAATCAGCATTCAACAGCATGACTAGGTGGTGCTGGCATATTTTTTCAGAATGATATCTTATTGTTCTACACTTATTGACTATAATATTTTAGAAATCTCTAGTATTCAGGATAGGATGAAGATGAAAGCTTTCCGGCAAATACTAGCAAAGTATTTATGATATAAGAGCAAAATGGAAAGGGGAAGCATCTGTAATAATACCTCTGTACAAGAGCTTATATTTGTTGACATTTTAGACAAGGAACAAAAATTGTGATTCCACTAACTGAGTTTCAGATCACAGAATCATAGGTCGGAAGGGACCTCTGAAAGTTATCAGGTCTAACACTACAGAGAAGGTTGCCCAGAACCATGTCCAGACAGCTTTTGAGAATCACCAAGGACAAGCTGAGCACTGTGCTCTTGCAGTGGTATGTATATATCTATAAATATGTCTATATATATGTCTATATATCTACTAATGGCAGGTATAAGAGCAGCCTCCATACTCCTAATGGTTGTTCTCCACTTGCAATGTAGCCCAGTTCACAGTCCTGGGCAGCTCACTGCCACAGTTTTGGAAAGCATTCCCTACAGTGGGCAGAGATACTGCCTTCATGTGGCCTTGTGAGTGGGTTTGAACCGCATGGTCCTGTGATGAGAGGCTGGTGCCTCAAACACAAACACTTGGAAACACGCACCCCAACAATGCAGCAGGGTTGCTCCTGGTGAGCTCCTATGGGCCAGTGGAGGGAGCACCATGACTCAGCTTCTCCAAGGGCTCTTCTCAGGGAAGAAGGATCTCCTGTGCCTTTCCACTAGAGATGATAGAAACGTTGCTGATAAAAGGGACCTCTGGAGGTCACCATGTCTCTGCTCAAGTACGTTTACACAGACCAGGTTGTCCAAGACCCTGTCTAGATGGCTTTGAAGGTCTTAAAGGACAGAGTCCCCCACCTCTTTGGGGGCAACCTGTTGCTAGGCTCAGTCATCCTCCAAGTAAAAGGGCATCTCCTTGTGTTGAGGAGGAACCTGCCATGTTTCAGCTTGTGCTTATTGTTTTCGCTCTGTCACTGGGCACCACTTACCAGAGACTGTCTCTTTCACCCTCGCTTCAGGTATCCAGAGACCATGATGAATTTTACCCTGCATTTTCTCCAGGCTCAGCAACCTGATCTCTCTCTGAAGTGCTTCCTATGTTAGTTGCTACAGCCCCTTCATCTTCTTAGTTCTGTTCTTGTCTAGATGGTCTCCAAGTTTACTCATGTGTCTCTTGTACTGAAGAGTCCAGAAGTGAGCACAATATACCAGTGGTGGCCTCACCAATGCTGAGGAGCAGTGAAGGATCACATGCCTCAGCCTGCAGGTAATACTTGTCCTTATACAGCCCAGCATACTGCTGGCCTTCTTTACCACAAGAGAACAGTGCTGGCTCTTCATCTCTCTCTTCAGGTCCCCTAGGTCCTTTTCTGCAAGGCTTCTTCCTATCTGTTCATTTCCATCATGTACTGCATGGGGCTGTGCCTTCCCAAGTGCAGAACTGTGCACTTCCCTTTGCTGAACTTCAAGATGTTCCTATTTGCCCATTTCTCCAGCCTGTTGTTATGCCTCAGTTTTTTTCTCAATGAAAATTGGGTGACAAAAGAATTTTGCTTCATTATTTAAGAACAGAGAGTAATTGATTTTTTCCCCTAGGTTAGAATCCTCACTACAGGCTTGAAGAGAGGTAAGAGAGACAGACCTCGAAGCACCGTCCTGCAGAGTCTGATGGAGATAAACCACTTGGTCCTCAGTCACCCACACCCAAACTTACTGCCCTTTCTTTCTCTGAGCTTGTTTCTCCTAGTCTCTGCTTAGCATAATTTCTCTAATATTAAAAGAGATCTTACTATATGTTTAGAATTAAGGGAAGTCATATGTACAGCAGTAATTTTTTTCTTCTAGCATTGATCACCTCTTATTGTTGGGAATATCTAGTGGCTGTTTAATTCCAGACCTGTGTCTGGTATCTCTTCTTGATCAGAATTACAGCATTAAAGAAACCTTTCTGGACCACAGCACTAGAGACACTAATATGCTCCCAGGAATAAACACAGGTTTCAATGGATCTCTGCTTATGTCTCAGAAAATCAGTTGGTTGAAAAAATCCTAAGCAGCTACACTTTCTCTTGTCTTTAATGAGACTCTGATGTCGATGTTTATTCCAATGCTCTCAGAGGTAGGCACATAAGTGTGTTATGAGAAGAACGTGTTATTTTTGTGGTCTGAAGAAGCTTTGAAAAACCATCTCTGTACCTATAGTATTTATCAAATATGATAATCAGTAGTTTACATAATGTGTATGGATACAAAACATGTCCATCATAGAATACTATAGAACATTAGGAATTACGGATTTTTTGTTATTTTTAAGATTGGAAATTATGTGAAGTATTTATGTCTACTATCTATTTTTCCTAATTTTTTTCTGTGAACATATTTCACCCATCTGACATCAAACTTTGCTCTCTCCCCAGCCCTTTCTTTCCATGCTTGGATTTTTTTTGCTCTCTTCCATGATTTTCATTTCCTTTTTGGCTTTCTTTTTGCCTTTCTCTTGTTTTCTGACTGCTGCTGTCAGATTGCTTTGTTGCACAGAGCAGGGTTTCCTATAGAATCATCTGAAATGTTATTCTTCAGCCATTTGGAAAGCATAGGGACACACAAGTGTTGGTGCAGTCAGCTGAACTTATCTAATGAAACTGGAGCTAACCCATTGCCTTTCACAACATTAAGCCATAATTTGTTATAATAGATGACTTTCAAGCTGAACTTAAAATAGTCTTGCCATGTTAAGTCTTACAGCCCTGTCTGCCCTGGCACTTTGTTTCTTTTTCTTTTTTTTTTTTCTTGTCCAGAAGAAACAGTTACAGTTAAACAAAGAATACTATATCCCAGGATGTAACAGCTGGCAGGGCTTCATAAGCTTGCAGTTTTTGTTATGCTTTTTACCCTCTGTGTCATGTGTTTCCTACCTCTCACAAATGTTGCAGTGAATTTTCTGGCCCTTGGGTAGGTTATGGAAGTGCCTAGTCAGAGACAAAGCCTACTAGCTTTGTGCCTGTTCTGTGATTATTGCAGAGTGGTGAGGGTCAGAGGCAATACCACCTATAGTTGAAAGCTGTCTGTAGAGCATACGAATATTTTGCCATTTCGGTGTCCCCTCATTCATGGAGTTGGCCAGTCCTAGGCATAAAAAAGCACATAATCTCATTATGTTAGAGAGACCAGGAAGAGCAGGTCCTTGGTGAGCAGGACCGTTGTTCCTTACCTGGACCATTGCAAGAGATTGATCAGAAATGTCAGAGGATTTGGGAAAAAACACTGCTGAAGTATTAATTATCTAAATAAAAATGAATCAAAGTATAAGGAATTTTTATTCTGTTAGTAACAAAAAAAAAAGTAAAAATATTTCTTTTATAGTGACTGTGTTTCAATATATTGATGAAACTTTAAGGAAAGAGAGAAAGAAGTCACTGGTAGATATCTAGACAGGAAATTTTATTGATAGTTGTACTTCAGTAATTTGAAAGAGGCTGCTGTTTATTGCATGTGTGATTAGCCAGTCTCCAACCTGAGAATTTGTTGAGCAAATCTGAACTGAGCAGCAATTTTAATTAGAAGGTACTCTTTTCCTTTCACAGTCCTGAGCTGACCCCTGGTTTTGCTTACTAAAATTATAGTATAGGAGGGCTTTTGGCTTCTGCATTTCTAAAGGCTTTTGTAGCAACTCTGCTCCTCTTTTGCAAGACTTTAACTGGCACCTGAGAAGAAACTCAAGGATAAATAGATAATTAAACTTCTATCTGAGTAATTTTTAGTCTGAAGGTTGATTGAGACACTTAGCTGATCTAGCTTTTTCAAGAACTAAAGGGAAGACTTAAAAAAAAAGAGGAGAAATCGTCTTGAATATCTTGAATAAAGGGTCCAATCATCAGGTGTCATCTCTGCCACTAACATTTAGTAACTGATAATTGCTGAAACTACAACCATTGAGCCTTGCAAATATTATCCAGCAAATTTTAATTAACACTCTGGGGACTGAAGAATTGCAGAACAAGCTCATGGGAGACTTTCCCCGAACCAGTGGCAAAGTGTGCTGAGTAATTTTAGATCTGCCTGCCTGTCAAAGCGGATCAGTGTCATCTTGCCACTTATGCTGAAGAAAATGCACCTGCTTCTACATGGAAATAAGGTGCATTATCTGCCAATTTGTGCTGCTTATTTTCACTGCTGCCTGAGTTTGACAAGAGGAAAATATGAATGCATGGATTATTAACTCTTAATCCAAGGGGAAAGGAAAAGGTGAAAGAGGTCTGTGGGTGAAAAAGGGTAATATACTTGGTATCACAGGACCCACCAGAAACCTTCTAAATAAACATGCCATGGAATTTTACTAAAAGTGTAGGGAGACAAATACCCTTGCACTGTATTTTTAACATCAAAGGAAAATCTCATCAAGAAAGTTTGGTAGCATAAAATGACACTGCTAACAATGGAACAGGCATTGTTTTAATAGTCATAAATTTTCTTTAAAGCTCCATAAGAAAGGGACAGACATTCAGTATTAATATTCTGAGTCTGATATGCTGAATATTCAAGCTATGATAAATAATAATTTGCTAGATATGCTCAATAGATATGACAATATCTAGTTTTGACTCTGCTTTCACTGCTACAAATTAATTCAATAGAAATCGGTGAAATCAGAGTGCGTGGTTATAAGTTAATCTCCAGGGCGGAAATAACATCCTTAGAGTGAAATCATTAACTTCAGTTAATATCCATGGGTCTGTGAAGTATAAAATCCATAAAAATATTCAGACTCTTTTGGTATTACTCAAATTGCTAGCAAAGGATGAACTAAAATCTTCCAAAAGTGTTGAGGATCTAACTACCACTGTTTCCAAGAAGAAGACTCTAAGATGTATTTCATTAAGTAATTAAGAGATATTTATGACCTTAACATTTTTTGTTTTGTTCAGACTAATTTTTCAAAAATCCTAAGTCTAGAAAAGAAACATAATTTAAACCTAATTTTCCTTTTGCTCAGGAAAAACCTTTGGTGATGGCTGTACCCAGAGCCATAACTTTAAAAACAAGGCAAGAAAATTTTTCTTACAAGTTAGAGAGGCTATATGCAACTTTCAGAACTACTCATTACTGGTATCAGCCACAGGGCAGATATTCCCAAGATGCCAGGCCAGTATCTGCTGTCATCTGTCTTGAAGGCTGCTGTGTGGCAGGCACCCTAAACATTTTGAATAGAAAATTCTGCAAAGAAATTGTATCATAGAACCACAGAATGACGGCAAGGGTTGCAAAGGACAAAGATCCTCTATTTCCAACCCCATTGCAATGGGCAGGGATGCCACCCATTAGACCAAGTTGCACAAAGCCCCATCTAACCTGACCTTGAACGCTTCCAGTGATGGAGCATCCACAGCTGCTCAGGTGAAGCTGTTCCAGTGTCTCATCACCTTCATAGTAAAGAATTTCTTTCTAATATCTAATCTAAACCTACACGACAGAACGACGTCCTCTCTAAGTGTCCTCCAGGCTAAACAACCCCAGTTTCCTCAGCTGCTTCTGAAGTTTACTAGACCCTTCACCAAGTCTATTGTCCTTCTCTGGATGTACTCCAGCATCTCAATATCCTTTTTGAAGTGAGGGTCCCAAAACAGAGCACAAGATTTGTAGTGTGGCCTCACCAGTGCCAAGAACAGCAGGATGATAATTTCCCTGGTCCTGCCAGCCACACTATGGTTGATACAGGTCAAGATGCTGTTGTCATTCTTGGCCTTCAAAATGTCGTTGTTCTTCTTGGCCACCTGTACATACCACTGGAAGTTGACCAGCACCCCAAGTCTTTTTCTGCTGAGTAGCTTTTAAATCTTCCCCAAGTCTGTAGTGCTGCATGAGGTTGTTGTGACCCAAGGACAGGACCTGGCACTTCGCCTTGTTGAACCCCATGCAGATGTCCTCAGCCCATCAATCCAGTCAGTCAGGATGTCTCTGTAGAACCTTCCAACCCTTGAGCAGATAAACACTCCCACCTTACTTGGTGTTGTCTGCGACCTTACTGAGGATGCACTCAAACCCCACTCCATCAATAAAGATGTTAAACAGGACTGGCCCCGACACTGAGCTCTGGGGAACACCTCTGGTGACCAGCTGTCAGTTGGATATAACTCCATTCACCACCACTCTCTGGGTCCAGCCATCCAACCAATTTTTCCCCCAACAAAGAGTACCCTTGTCCAAGCCATGTCCATACAATTTCTCCATGAGAACGCTGTGGGAGATTGTGTCAAATGCTTTACTGAAGTCTAGACAGTCAACATCCACAGTCTCTTCAGTCTGCAGAGCAGCAAAGTGGTTCTGTAAGGGCATCTCAGGCTTCGGGGGAAGTGTCTTCCTCCTGCAGGTTCTTGCCATGGCAAGCTTTTGTTCTACTGCATTATTTTTCCTTCTCCCTTCTGGTTTGCTGTTGGAGGAGTCTTTGGCTGTTTGGCTGTGTGCTTTGGATTTCCTGTAGGCTGTTTTTGGAACGAGCTATCTCACTCCTTTCAGTCTTTCTGATGCTAGGCACCTTCTCACTGCCTCCTGCAGTTCAGCCACCTTCTATAGCAAGTTCTCCATTCGGGCACGTTTTCCATAGGCAGCTCTGCTGCCTGACCCTGACCCAGGAAAAAGGTCTAGGCACTTCCTTCAGTCTGAAGTCTGCACTGCAGCCTCTTCAGCAGCTCCATCTGGGTGGAGGTGTCAGCCATCCCAGGGATAGATGGTGCGGACTCCCAGATGGAACTTCTGCAATGGTAGAAAAATCTCCAGATTTTTTCCTATAAATGATTTTATTTCACAGGCTTTCTACATGGCCCTTCATAGGGATAAAAAAAAAAAATTGGTTTTGTTTCATAAACACGTTTTGTACTATATTTTGGAGTGGTAGCAGCCATCATAATTCAGATTACTCATATAGATAATAAAGATCATGATTCCTGTAAAGAATTTGATAAAGTTAATACCTTAAATTTATTTAGGCCACAGGACTAGACAGCAGTCTTCAAAAAGTGCTAAAAGAAGTGAGGAAAGGAATTGGAAAAGCTTTATCATATGTTGTTCCAATTCACTTAGTTCAGAAGAAATCCCGGAAGGCTTAAGAGTGGCCAGCATAATCCAATTATTAAGGAAAGAACCTTGAGCTATAAGAGGAAATTACAGACCAGTTAGCTTAGCATGAATTGCAGTGTATGTCTTTAGAAACTGTTTTAGGGTATCCAGAGAAATTGCAAAAGCATATTTTAATTAAGGTAAGGTAATTCTTGGGAAAGGTACAACATGCTGAAGAATGCTGTGGTTGCAGAGTTTGCAGTTTTTGCTGTTTCATGTTATAATTTTTTTCCAGCTTATTTACAGACTTTATTGCTTCTCACTGTAGTACGACCTGACGTCTTGTTATGTTGAGCTTTCTCAGCAATCAATGAAATTTTTCTCCTTTTAAAATAAAAAATATAAAATATGTCAATGATGTCATAATAATAGGTGTGGCTCTTAAATTTATTTTCTCTAATTACATCAGTTATTTCTGCTTGTAAAGCAGATTGTTTGGTTTAGAGTCACATTTCCAGAAGACCTTACTTCTTTCCCAGAAGACCCCACTTCTTTCCCAGAAGACCCCACTGCGTCTCCTTCAGTACTGAGCTTTTTCTGTGCTTGTTAAAGGTAGGTAGTATGTACTTCTGATGTGGGTGATAAACATTCAAGTAGTTTTGGTATGAAGACAGTGATACTAGGAAAAACATAAAAGAAGTGAGATGGAGGAAACAGCTGAAGAGAACCCAGGGAAAGAACTGTAAAGTTCTTTAGCAAGAACACAAGCAAAAGGTCATCCCACGTCTGCTGGTTTATAGAGAGTCTAGATAGAGACTGGATTTGGAGGTGTCATTTCTCAATTGTTTTGAGACAAGTTTCTACCCTGTAACTCTTGAAAGACTACAACAATGACAGATGTATTTTGTTTTAAAGAATTTAAGGGTCTTTGGCACTACTGATAACAATCACTAATTTGATGAACCTTTTTTTTCTAGAAAAAAACCAAAAAACCAGCTGATTTAAAGTATTGTTAAACTTTTGTAAAAGTGGCAAAAATGCACATGAATTCACAACAGAAAGACTTTTTTTAGAATTATAATAGAAAATTTTGTATTAAAACAGGTTTTCAGTTTTTCCTTTGGTATTTGGGAGAGTGAAATTAATTGTAGAGTACATTTTTTCTCTTTAAGGCAGAAGACATTAAGGAATAAGAAGACCTGAGTACTGAGACCTGTGCACATTCCGTTTTCAGCAGAATAAACCCCTCCTCCATGACAATATTTTTTTTCACCAGTTTTTAGGAGCCTCATGCTTCATGAAATAGCTTCAGTCTTCGTTTCGTTCACAGTCAAGAGTTGTCATGAATAAACCTGAACAGTTTCTTGTGGTAAGTTTTATCAGTCTGGTACTAGGGCATGCATTTTCTGTAGGAAAACTGAGGAAAAGTGCAGGGCCAAGCACTGGCAGAGAAGAAGAGGAGCAGTGAAGGAGGAGATCCTTATTATGGTTCAATACTTCACATAGGACCATATCGTGTGCGGTCTGCTTCTAATCACAATAATCCTGCTGCTGCACGGAAGAGAAAACCTTCTATTTAATACTAGATAACATTTGATTTCAGAATATTGCTGTATTTTTAAAAATACATTTGCTCTAAAAATGAAATATTGTATTATCTAAATCTTCTTGAAGAACACTGAAATGAGTTACTCACTCTATCACCCTAAAATTATCTTATCATGGCTTGAGGTAACTCTCAAAGCAGAAAAAATCTGTTAAATCCATTTATTTCCATTTGTTATTTTGAAAATTAATATAATTCTAGAATAATAGAGTCATAGAGTCATTTAAGTTGGAAAAGACCTCTAAGATCACCAAGTTCACCTGTTCACCTAGCATTGCCATGTCAATGACTAAACCATATCCCTAAGTCCCATATCCACATGCCTTTTGAACACTTCCAGGGATGGTGATTCCACCACTTTCCTGAGTGGCCTATTCCAGTGGTTGACAATTTCCAGTATCCTTATATCCAGTGTAAACTTCCCCTGTGCAACTTGAGTCATAGTGAGGACATGTTGAGGTCACATTGAAGACATATGTTTCACTGAACATATGTCATTTTATCTCTTTATGAGGTTCTGTAACAGGTCTGTAAGGGAGAAAGATAAGCCAAATACACACTTAGGAATATAATGAGTTGATGACAGTGTCTTTCAAATATCAAAAATAAATGGTTGATTAAATTTCATTCATTCAATTTATGTCTCCCTTAATGGCTTAGTTAATTTTTAATTTATTGCTCCCAAAACTTACTTCTCTGACTTTCTTATAACTTCTTGTTATTGGCTTCTCGGATGCTAGAGCCAGAACAGACCAGCATAGTCACAAGGCTGACAGGAATGACTAACAGTGCCTGATACTCCAAAGCAATTTACTGCTAACAGGGAGTTTTAAATCAGGGGTGGTCAGCTAGCTCTGAGTTCCAGCTTCTCACCTTTCCTGGTAAAGCTCATTGACTTTTCTCAGACTAGTGATAGCATTGGCTTTTGATTCTAAGGTGATTAATCTGAGCATTGGCTTTTGGCTCGGTTCTTTCTAAATTGAATAATCTGAAGTATTGTGTCTCTTCAGAGCGTCTTTAGTTCTCCTGTTGCTTGTCTGTGGCTCAGAACGTGCAGGAACAGGATTCAGTTCTGGTATGTGAGAAAAAACTGTCATCATTCAACTATTCTAAATTAAATAAACTGCGTGTAGGTTGTGATTAGGCTTGTTACTACTACAGACATTGCAACAGATAAACGTGAGTTGCAGACAGAAAGAGATGCAATCAATTTACAGTATGTTGCTTTCAGAGAGCACATGACTTTAGCCATTAAACACCAGCCAGAAGAGAACAGTTTAAGGCCATGTTTTACTAATCCTCTACTAGCTGCAAAGACATGAGTGAAATTTTTTATGCTAGGGAAACTCTTACTAATGGTGAATCTTACTAACGGGAAAGCTTGCTTGGAGAGAGAGGTGTTGTAAGAGGAGGAAGGTACAACCTTTTTTGTGCTATTGGGAAAGTGTCTTACATCTGTGTGCACATGCTATGGTTTCAGAAAGACATACTTCCAAGCCACTCCTTTTATTTGGGGTATCACATGTTTTCCTTAAAAACTGTGTTTTATAATTTTAGTAACAATGTAGAAATCGTTATTTGAAGTAGCTTACTGTTGGCCATGTAAAGAGGCTCTCTTGTTAACCAGACTTTTGAACAGTTGAGCCGTATGTCCACTGGCCTCTAAATGGTTCTTTATGATGTGCCAGCTAGTAAACATTAATTACTGTACATATTAAAGGCATTAATTTCTTGTCACTTAGGTCTCAGAACAAGATGGACAGAGGAAAAAGCACAACAAGTCATAAATTTGCAATACTGATTTCCATAATATCCACACTACATATAACTAGGAAGATTCTTTCTCTGGTCTTTTAACAGATCACCTGTCAAAATGAATGCTATAGCCACAATGTGGATAAAACTACCCATATACCCGTAATTTGAAGGGTTATTTATTTGAATGTAAGCATCTTTTGAAGCTACTTTACAGCACAAAGGCATTTAAAAAGTCCATGAATTATGAAATATTTATGGGAAAGACATAGAAAAACACATGGTTAAAATTTTTCCCCAAATTCTACAGCATCATGAACCTTTCATAAATTTAAAATGTGCCCCTCTTTTAGAATGCTGTTTTCTAATGATTTAGAAGCAAATATAAAAAAGCAACGAGTTTGCATCAATATTCTCTAGGAACAAATCATAATTCCAGAATGGGAAGTTTCTCCCTACAAACATACTAGAAATAAAAGCACTGCAAATAGAAATTTAAAGGCACCAGGTTTTGGACTTTTTTTGTCAAATTCTAGGAAAAATAGAATACTAACTCTTCACTTTGCATGATTTTAACAAAAATTTAACAGCAGAATTACATTATCATGTATAAAATTTGCAAGTTTGAGCTCCATAGAAAGGGAAGCAGAATTTGAATAAATTGAAAAAAACTAATTTGGTTTTTAATATCTAAAGCATCTTTTCTAAAATCTAGCATGCAAGCTTTGCTTTTGAACAGAAATAATTCCTACACATTTTCCTCTTACACATTTCGTAAGCTCAGTTAAGAAAAGAAACTTTCCAAAACGGCTCTCTAGGCTCGAGCATCAGGAGAAAGGCTTACAGATTAACACTTAATTAATTGTGTTGATAGATGGTTGTATTTGTGGCTAAACAGTATTTATTTTTCTATTATTTTCTTGGTTGTGGACTTGGGACAAAAGTGAATAAGTAGTTCTTTAAATAATTATAGTGTGTTTTGGTGGATAATAAGACATCAATTAACTGTCACTTAGAAATTCAAACATAATTGTTCTATATCTATCTTCTCCCTTTACCATCAATCATTGTAGAATCTGATCTTAAAGCTCTTTTCTGTGGTCCTTCTTAGGAAATGAGAATAAAATTAATGTTCTTGAAAGTTTAGAGACTGGCCCAAGGCTATGCAGCAACCCAGCAATAGTACGATCACTATGATTAGCCAGGTATTCTGACTCCCTCTTCATTTAGACATAGCTGTACCTAAACAAGCCCATTAAGGAAAAACACAGTAACAATAAGGGCATATTCAAACTTACTTTATCTACAAAACAACTGCTGTAGAAAGATACAGAGAACATAACACAAGGTGGATATTTAATGCTGTAGCAAGAGAAATGTTCTGCCTTTTTCTCTCCTCCTTATAGAAGAAAAGACTTGTGGAAGAAAATAAGAAGTTTAAAAAAATTTTCAGCAACTTCCACATCATATTTTTTGAATAACCATCAAGCGGCTTGCTATTTGGATACAATCAAGAGAGGAAAATAACAAACAAAAGAGATGCCATTCATTTCTGAGGCATAAAGGAACAAGCTACTTTAGGAGGGAATCAGCTGGCATGGAGAATTAAAAAATGAGAAGCTATATGCAATTACTTAAGCTAGCAATTTTTCAAGAGTAGGTTTCAAAATATTTAATTTCCTTTTCCACAGGACTTCTCTTTTATTTGGGATAAAAGCAGAAATATTATCAAAGGAGATGTTTTCCATCAGAAACAGCAACTGCTTAAAAACCTATCCTAAATGTAGGATCTAGTAACTTGAGCAAAATTTTATACATTTTTATTTGCAAGTTTCAAATTGTAAAATTAATGAACTACATGTATCAGGAGAACAGACTATTGTCAGGAAAACGGAAAAACTTTCATTTACTTAGGGAATGCTTTTGTTGTTTTTTGAGGTGCACAACCCAGAATCGGTTGCTCACTTTTTCATGATCTCATGGATATATTTCTGCCCTGTCAGATAGCAGGATCACTGGACTGGAAATAATCTCATTTTTTTTCCGAAATGACTATTGGCTTCAAGCAGTCATGTGGCACAGAGGAGATTGAAAGAAGGACTGACTCATTTTTTCATCCTATAATTTCTGAGTTGTTTTTAAATGAAAAAACTTGGAAAGTTTCAGGAATTTTCTTTGGTCTGTCTGTTGTTTTCATCAGAGTCAATGCATGTAAGCCCTGGGCTGCATTCAACATCGCTGACAGAAAGTGAGAAGTTCTTCTTTGTATGTGATACCTAGGTATGTAAAGGGAAAATTCTTAAGACTTTGAGTTCTTCAGGTGACTTGCTTTCACTGCCTTCTCTTGTGCTTGTTAAGAGATTCTTCAAGGTGAAGTTGAATGTGTCTTCCAGGATTCAGGGACCTTCACTTGGCCATAAGGCTGTAAATAAGGAAAGGTCAAGATAACTAGATTAACTTCACAGCTGGTAAGAAAGGAAATGGAGTACAAACTAAATGCACTGAAAAATATACTGATCATAGAATTCTAGAATATCTCAAGTTGAAAAGAATCCATACGAATAACAGAGTACAACTCCCTATTCCTCACAGGACTACCTAACCTTAAACCCTATGACTAACAGCATTGTCCAGATGCAGGTCCACCTATCTCAGAGGAGAAAAAGGATCTCAGCTCAGGAGTTAAAGAGGTGACACCTTGACCAAGCACAAGCAGCCAAAGACAGTCACAAAACAGGACTGTGGGGCATCCCTTTGGAACCCCACTGGCACATTGATGCAATCAAATACTTATATAAAGTGCCTGTACACCAACACAGCAGTATGGGGAGCAAACAGGAGGAACTAGAGATCTGTGTGCAGTCACAGGGCTTTGATGTGGCAATTATGAAGATATCGTGGGGTAGCTCATGTGACTGGAATGCTGTCATGAAGGTCTACACGTTTAGGAGAGACAGACCAGGAAGATGTGGTGGTGAAGCTGCCCTCTGGGTGAGGCAACTTGAAGTGTATTGAGCTGTCTCGGGATGGATGACATGGGAGTTGAGAGCTTATGGGTCAGGATGAAATGGCTGACTAGTAGGGGTGACACTGTTGTGGGTGCTTGCTACAGGCTGCCTGGTCAGGAAGACGAAGTGGATAAAACCTTCTACAGGCAGCACGAAGCAGCATCAGAGTCACAGGCACTGGTTCTTGTGGGGCACTTTGCCTACTCTGACATCTGCTGCAGAACCAGCATCATGAAATGCAAACAACCTAGGAAGCTCCTGAAAAGCACTGATCACAACTTCCTGTCACAGGAAGTGGAGGAGACCACAAGGAATGTTGTGCTGCTTGACTTACTAACAAACTGGGAAGGCCTTGTTGGGGATGAGAAGGTTAGGGCCAGCCTTGGCTGCAGTGGTCATGAGATTGTGGAATTCAGTACTGGGAAAGTAGGAAGCAGGGCAGCAAGTAAGATTGTAATCATGGACTTAAGGAGAGAAAACATGCTGGATCTCTTCAGGGATTTTTTTGAAAGAATCCCGTGGGGACAGGCAATTTAGGGAAGTAAGGTTAATATTCCAGAGTCACTTCCTCCAGGCTCAAGAACAATGCATACTCATGAGAAAGAAGTTCAACCAAGGGCACAAGAGACCTCTGTGGATGAATGAAGAGCTCCTATCATTCCTCAAGTGTAAGCAGAAACCACACAGGAGATGGCAGCAGGATCAGGACATTTGGGTAAAGGAGCTGGGGCTGAACAGGGAAGAGATGACAGAGAGGGGACCTCATCAATATATACAAATATCTGAAGGCAGGTTGTCAAGGATCCCACTTTTCTCAGTGGTGCCGAGCAATAGGACAAGAGACAGAAACTGATGCACAGGTGTCAAAGATGGAAATGTTATAATTTATGTCTTAAACATATTCATGAAGGACTTTTGGTATTATAGCAAAACTCTACAAAAGCTGCAGAGAAGATGACCAAAAACCCTGAATGGGGCCCTGACTGCCCGCTGATGAACATAAGATAAGTAAGAGCTGGGGAGAAGAACACATTCCCAGAGGGATCACGCTTAGCACCTTCAGGGTGGGGACCACAGCCCCAGGGCTATCAGCTGCCAGGCCAGCACAGACCCTCACACCAAAGGGTGGGGGGAGAAGAGAGGCTTTGGGTGTGAAAAGCCTCTGATCAGGGGCACTGAAAGCCCAAACCTCCACTGTGCAGGCCAGTTCAGCTGAGGGGCCCTGCATCTCGGGAGAAGCTTACCCACAGCAGAGGGGGTGTCACAGCCCATCAAGGGTCCCTCCAAAGGGGTCCCCAGACCCTGCACCAGAGATGATGCAACAGATCCACAGTGTTGCAAGGGACAGTGTCAAACCTAGCCCCCCCAGGGGAGGCACCTGGGCGTTCCCACCTGGCCAAAGCGTATATTAATCCACTGGATTCCGTACTCTTTGGCGTGGTGGCGTTGTGGCGGCAACAGCAGGGGATCCTCACCACGCAGAAGACCAGATGGAGGGAGCCACGAGGTGTCGCTGGGACCCCCAGAAGGCTGATATGTCTCCATCTAACCCCTGTCACTCTCTCTCTGTCCCCCCAGCACCCCACGCACACTTCTTTTTCTATCCCTTTCTGTCTTTCCTTTTTCTTTCTCTTTGCCTCCTTTACTATTAAATAAAAATAAATAAATTCATTTTTTGGCATCAACATTTAATCTTATTTAGTTTTAATCTCGTTTTTAGGAATATTTTGAACCTTCTAAGTTCCCTCTGGTTTATACACAGAGACTTAGTTTCCTCTGCTCTTCTGTGCTTAAACTGGATCGTAACAACAGGAAGTTCCACCTAAATATGAGGAAGGACTTCTTTACTGTGCAGGTGATTGACCACTGAAGCTGATTGTCTAGAGAGGAGTCTCCCACACTGGATATATTCAATAATTTTCTGGATGTAATTCTATGCCATGTGCTCTAGGATGACCCTGTGCATGAGTAGGGATGTTGGACCAGATGGCCCTTCCAACCTTACCCATTCTGTGATTCTGTAATTACACGACTTTCCCCTTGTGAACCCTTGCTGGCTATGACCAATGAAAGTGTTGTTTCTCAAGTGTTTTCTCAGTAACTCCCAGAAAAATCTTCTCCATCATTTTAGCGGGTGCTTAAGTGAGACCAACAAGCCTGTAATTACCAGAGACTTCCTTCGTTCTCTTCATGGAAACTGAGACAATGTTTACCAGCTTTCAGTTGACTTGAACCTCTCCAGACTGCTCAGACCATTGAAAAATGTTGAGATTCTGTGAAGGCATTGGCCAGGCCTCTCAGTACCCTGAAATGAACGCCATCAGGCCCCATAGATTCATGTGCATCTAGCTGGAGAAGCAAGTCTGAAGCAAGTTCAGAGTCAACTGGGAGTTTATTATCCCCATAGTCACAGTCTTCTACACAGGGCTCCAGAGATCGCAGGTGTTAAAGGCAGAGTCAAAGAAGACATCAAGTGTCTCTGCTTTGTCTGTGTCCCTATTTGTGAGGTGACTGACCTCATCAAGTAACGGACCAGTGTTAACTCAGTTCCTCCTTTTCTTATTAACATATTTTATAAAAACCTTTTCATTGTTCTTCACAGTGCTGGTTAGCTCAAACAGTAGAGCTCTGGCTGCACAAATTTTCTCCTTATATTGATGAACAGCATCTCTTTAGACTTCCCATGTCACTTGTTCTTGCTCCATACACTTTCGTTTTCTGTCTGAGCTCTGGAAGAAGATTCCCACTCAGCTAAGGCACCTTCTGCCCCAGGTGCTTGACTTTTGACACTTTCAAATTGTCTGCTTCTATGCACTTAAGAGATGGGTTTTAAAAAGTGACCGGCATTCATGGGCCCCAATACTTTCAAAACAAATTCCCGTGAAACCTTACTACCTTCTTCAGCAGCCTGAAGTCTGCTGTCCCCATATCCAGGGCTGAAGTTTGCTGGCAGTTTTTCTCCTATTGTCAACAATTTGAAACTCAGATACTTACTTCATGGTCACTGTGGCCAAACCACCAAACACCATTTCACCCACTGTTTTTTTTTGCTATTTACAAACAAAAAATCTACGAGGGCATCTTTCCTGCATATCAGGCCAGCTATAGCCACATATACTGCCTGTGTCAGAAAAGTTTCTTACAAGAAGCTGATTCTAATCCCTGTTCTAAAGGGGAAAACCAACTTTAATTAATAGACTAAATAGTCGTTCATAATCAACACTACATTTTAAATGGAAGTTTTGAAGCACATTGAACCACTTTACTTAAAAGGCATCTCGTTAAGAATATACACTAGAAATGTCATTACTTTAAGGAGTGGAATTAGTTACTCATTACATATGTGCATAATGACATATTTATTTGGAGGTTTTATTTCTTTCTGAAGGATGACATTACCTCCCACAGAGGTAAGCAACAATTCTGTATCTATTCATTGAATTTTACAAATTCAGAAACGATAGGAGAAATAAAACGCCTTGTAATTTATCCATCTTCATGAATCTTTAGAGGTCTTGGATCTGTTCTCCACTTGCATATTCTTTTAAGACTCATATCCTCAGAATTAGTAGCTTTGTGTTGTACATTAGGATTTTAGCTCAGAACGTAAACATGGTTTTAAAACAGGTCTCCTAATCTTTCCACTGATTTTCTTTCAGTCTTGGACTACATGAACTGTATTACTTTTCTACAAAGCCAAATCAGAAGTATGTCAAATATACTGCAAGTGCTATTGACTGGTCATCTCACAGAATAAGACTATAGCTAATCTGAAACAATTCCTTGTAAAACATCTATGGTGTGAACATTAGATCCATGCTGTAGAGAGCTGCTGCTTTAATGCTGCATTACTTGCTAGTGTAGATAGAAGACTTACTCACAAATGCTTCCAGTGGATGGCAACAGGGAGTCATACCTAGTTGATGACAGTCACCCAAATTTTTCTTGGTGTATTAGCCATACATCGGTCACATTGACAAAGATCAGTTTAAGAAGAAAGTGAAAAGATTTTAAAACAAACAAACATGTACTTTTAAAATCTCTACTTTCAGCCTTTAACAATATGTTAATATCCTCCATCTCTGAAGTGCAACATCATATTTCCCTCAATGTTTGTGTCTGTTTCAGAGTGAAAGATTCTTAGCGTATAGCTTCTCTTCCTATTAATTTATGCTTCTGGTTGTACTGCACAGTCAATTGGCAACAACTAGTCTTCTGAAGATTAATCTTCAGAGAAATGACAAGGCATCTGTCCTCCAAGAGACTGAAATAGAGTGCAACTTGTGTCAGTAGGGATATGTGTCTATATAGCCTAGAGGTGCCCATGTTTGAAGATCTCTGCACTATTGGTTTAGGTTTTGTCTTCACACTGACCCAGCTTGAGCCGAGCCCCAGCCTGTCTAGGCATAAGAAAACTAGGGGTTCAGGAGCGAAAATGAAATGTAACTATCTGGAGATGAGTAACTGTGGCTTGTGACCAGTTTGGTTGCAATATATGTCAGAGCTTTCAACCAAACTGTTTTGGTGAGAACAGAGAGGAAATTTTGACACTGATTTCTCAATGCAGTGTTAGAGTGAGACTTGAATTCGAATGTTCTGTCAAAGAAAAGCTGAAAGGATGGCCGGGACTAACACAGTTGGTAATCTCAGCTGCTCGTCATCCCCTGTACATTTGGAGCACATACTGTATGAAACTTAGTAGTGACAGAGCCACTGTGATTGACAAGAGAATTGCTCTGTCTTCTGGAAATGTACAACATAGAAGGCTTTTCCAGATGAATTATTCATTCAAAGCTTCCACCAACAAGAAAGAAGTTGACTTTGATTCAGGCAAGATTGTGATGAGTGGGATGATGTTGATAATATTGAATAGAGAGAGGCGTGATGATAATAAGCCTGAAAGTAGTGTGAGGACTGCATCTGCTAGATAAATTCAAAGCTACTTTAAAAAAACATCAAACAATACACATAATGGAAAACTGTAAATATGTTAAGAGAACAGCTTTTTTGAAATTGATGTCAGTAAGCTTGCAGTATGTGTTAAAAGAAGAATGAAGAATTCTAAAACATGATTCTAAAATAAAAAAGCTCTTTAAAATAATAGCAGCACTAATTGCATTAAGAATTAGAGAAACTTTATTCCCCTACTCTTGAGACATTTAGAAGTAAAGAAAATGTCTTTCCTCCCTCCAAAAACAAAGGGCATAACTTTAAATTTAATTTCTGCTGTGGCCACGAGGCAATATGATACTTTGTTTACACAGAAACACAGTGTTTTAGTTCCATAATCCTCAGTTCAAGACATATTGCTGTCTATCCCTTTTCAGTAAAGTTACACCAAGCATCAATTTTGACTGCTAATTTTGACATAGAAGATTAAAAGATTAATATCATAACACAGGACTACCACCATTCTGCATTTCCAAAGGGAACACATTAGTAGGTCCACAACTACATTGAGTATTTTATTAATTGTAAAGATAAGAATCCAACTTGCAGCTTGAATAGATGAAAAATCTCAGAATCTAATCCATGTCACAGAATGAAATGAAACATTTACCTGTCACACAGCACCAGCCAGATAGCTCCAGATAGAGTTTGACACCTCTTTTATAGAAAACAAATTTTTCACAGGAAGTCAAAATCAATCTCTTCCAGAGAGGGAGCATTCTAGGTTTGTCAGCTTACCTGGCACATTGAGAATTTTAAGCTCACTGAAATTTTGTGGCTGAGTTAGAAGACAACAAGTTTTTTTTCCATGCAGTTTTAATGGGACAGTAATACAAAATTCTGCATAGTACATGATAATATTCACCACATATCTTATACTATTTTTTCATCAGTGAGAAGTATGAAGATTTGGGCATCTATCTAAGTTTATGAGATTTGGTTGCTACCACAAAATTTCTACCATGAAATGAAAAATCTCTGTTGAGTCAGAGAATGCACTACACAGTTTGTATGCTTTTGTAAACAAGGCTGTTAGCACAGTCACAGTAAACTCCAGAAGAAAGAGACTGTTAATGTTAACACTAATTTTATTAAATAGAAGTTGTACTATGAGAACTTTTTCCTCCTCAGACAGACCTGGAATTTGCAGAAGGCAAAAACTTTGAGCAGAATAAAAATCAAAGCATAATGAGGAAGGTTCAAAGAGGCAAAAATACATTTTTGTGCAGTAAAAGAGGACCAAATATGAGGTTCTCAAGATCAGAGAGGACTACTCAATTTTAAAAAACTGGCTGTTTTGGAAGGACTTCATGGTTTAAGGCCTCATGATACCATCACTTGCAGTCTAAACAGCAAAACCTCTGAGGACATAAAATTCTTCCAAGCAATGGGTATTCTAAGGTGTGGGAATGAAGAATGGTGTATCTTTGTAGCTATATGTGTTTCTCATACTGTTGAATAAAGGACACTAAATTTTAAAATGAGTTAAAAAACTCGTGGTTTTTTCACTATCTGTTAAATGCTTATTTGATTGTCCTTTGGATGGCACTGTTGCCCTCAAGCTACTATTTTATTGGCTCATTACTATAGCTTTGAAATAGAAAAAGACAAAAAACAAAAAAAAATCATTGAATTTATGGAGAGAAAGAGAAGCTTAAAGAACATATGTACAATACAGGAGAACCCAACCTAATAATTAAGAAAATAAATTCAAAAGCAGTTTCACCAAACACATGGAAAAAAAGTCTAAAAGGGATGATAGGATAGAGTTTGTTACTAACAAATAGTTAATTTTATTGATGGAATTCACTTCATAGACTTATACCATGTTACACCCAATTAAGATTGTTAATGTAACCTAAATGACTTGGAAACAAAAATTCCAAAATCACTGAAAAGAATTAGATAGGACAGGACCTCTGGAGGTCACCTATGCCAAGCTCCTTCTGAAGCTGGATAAACCCGAAATTCACAGATAATACGTAATCTCATGTTGTGTAAAGCAAGATTTTGCCTTCTAAACCTAAGTATCTTGTTTATGCTAGTTAACTAAGCATTCTTTATAGGCAATCAGAAACGAACGGTTTGTGACAAGCCAGAAATAATTGATTCCATGTAAAACTCATACTTTATGCAGGTAGGGAAAGTTATGTTCTTTAAAATTCCTGTGTCTGTCTAACAAATACAAAGTTTATGGGATTAGCGAAGGAGAATTTGCTTAACCATGGACTCGAAAGTACACATTAATTCCTTTTTCCTATGGATGTTAAATATTTTTGTACATATTTTGTGTAATATGTTACTGATGTATGTCATATTAACATGAACAAAATAAATGAGTCTAGATTATGATTGTCACTTTGAACAGAGCAGTAAAAGCTTGAGAATTATAGTCCCCACACTACTTCAGTTTTGATTTTCTGCAGACCAAACAATACTAAAAATAGAAACTCTTAAAGGGAAAGGTGGACAGATATTTTAAAGGACATCAGTAAGGCCAAATGATGCAGAAAGGCAAAAGTGTTGCGTTCTCACATCTTTATTCAAACAGAATATCACAGTAAAGTCTGCAGAGACCCTTCAAAAATGACAAACATATTACCAGTCAGATAAGTTAGGTAAGTTGCATTAATGATTACATATGACGCAAAGACAGAATATAAACTTTAGAACATCATTTTGTACAATCAGCGCAGTACGGAATACTGTACTATGAAATTCGTGCTCCTTTCTATGGAAAATGACAGTTCATTTGTTTCTATACATAAAAGTTAAACTATTCTGAAAAGAGGTAAAACAATACTTCCTCCTACACTGAATTTCAAGTTTATTTTATTTTAAACAAGTTTTATAAGATTATATTATCTTTGACCAGCATACTGTAGGGCAGACATTCATTTCCTCTGTATGCAGTTTGTCCACCTGCATTCTTTAACCATTTACCTGGTCTAATGTTAAGAAAAATGCATTAGTATGGAATGCATGCTTAATTCATTCATACTTGTATTGAAGATCTGGATAAACCAGAAAAAATGGTTCTTATTTATCTCTGTTTTTCTCTATCAACAGATTAGTTCCATTTAATACAGATGAGCATGACAAATAATATAATTCACATTGCCGTAGTAGTCACAGAATATGGATTTGACTGCATTTAGCACCACTTTAGCACACATAGGCCCAGTCCTGCATTTTAGAGAGATCATTCCCCAGGGAACCACTAGGCACATTAGTTAAGAATGTGTTATCAGGTGGCTGAGTAAACTGAGATTGGCAAATGAATTATGATTTTAATGGGACTAGAAGTGTGTTAGCTAAGTTCATTTTTCCATGACTTTGTTGTAGTAAACTTAATTGCTATGCAAGTATAACATTACACTGCTGCCCTGGCACTGGGAAATGTAAACAATTGATTTGTTGGTAATATATTACGGTATTTATAACAGTGCTAATTTTTTCCCCTCCTTTTTATTTAATTTCTTTAAAAGAGAAAAATTACAAATTACAAATAAGGGATAGCCTTCATATTTCTCAACATATCATCCTAAAAGTTTCTGTATAATAACATTGAATAAAAATTATGAATATTGAGGATATCTTTTACTTGAAAAAAGCATATTCTACATTATAATTTTTTCCCAAATAATGGCTTTGATTCTATATCCCTAATGCTTCTTTACTCTGATTTACTTGGTTCTTGGATTTACTGATGTTTTATGATTTAACTATGCTAACCCTTTTGTTATTTACATTTTTATCTTTAAACTTTCAATATTATAGGCATTATAAACAACTTTTTTAGAAATCCCTTTTCCAAGACCTACGGATGGATGGCAAAGACACATTTTCTTCCACTGTTATTCCTTAATAGGTTTAAATCTCAGTCAGGGAGAAAAAAAAAGGTATGTGTTTTTAACTAATACATGTCATCTCTTTAATCATGCTGATTCTGAATAATTCACCCACTGTGGAAGTTGCAGGGTGAGAATCTATAGCTCTATCTCTCACTGGGGGTAGTTTATTATTACTGAGTCTGACAGCAGAAAGCCCTGGCAGGTTAATTGCTGCAGCAAGACTAGCTGGGAGTTTGCTGTTGATATATAGTGACTAAAGGGAGTGAAGGAGATTGACTGTGCCTGTTACAGCACAAATATCTTCATGCGCCTCAGGTTCCTCACAAAGATATGAGAAATAAATGTTCGCTCTTCATTTTCTGTCTACACAATACAAATAGCCTTGGGCTGAACATGGCAACCACAGCATACAGAATACATATAAAAAAGAGGAAATTTGCAAATTAACATTATTACAAACATTCCTGCCTGAAAGTGCTGAAAATCAATTTCAATATAGTTTGCATTTTAATAAGGTGCCAAAGAGATAAAGCAGTTGTGTTTGAGGAACACTTGGCTGGCAATGATGTTTTCTGATCATATCGTGTCTTAACTAATATTAGATTAAGTAAAACCATTGTTAATTGAAGGCATGGGAAATGTTACTGCTAGTTAATGAAGTAAACTCTTGCTGGTCATATAGTCATTAATCGAACCCAGACAGCCATTTCCCGGAACAGCTGCTCCCTTCTTCTCTACAGCAAGAGAACAGTACTTGAAATTACTGAGGTGGAATGTCACCCTTCTAAAAACAGGATTATTTTTTTTCAAGGTTAGTTAAGACATTCTCAAATAATATATTGTGTATTATTAGAAATATTATACATATTTGTGTATTATAATGAGATGGAAGTATCATTATCACTGAAGATACAAAAATACTCAGCATTTTTTTCTGAAAAAGAGCAAATACTAATTTTTACATGAAAGACAATCCGTTGTTAATATTTTTGACTTCTGTGTATCAAGAGAATAAACAATCAATAACTGTCTTTTTCTTCAAACTAATTCCCTTTACAAAAAAGAAATTATAATTTCTGCACTGCTTTCAGAGGATCTTTTTGCAGTGTGCTTTCCCTGGAGTCCAGAAAACTGACCTCTCTCCATGTGCTGGTTTGGCTGTAAACCAGCAGGGCAAATTAACCCCACACCGAATACCTCGAGAGATTTTAGGTCAAAATTACAATTTTAATAAAAAAGGTTAAAATAAATGCAGTAATACAGAAACACGGGCTTAAACAAACCGACAGAGTCACGGTACAACCTGACACCCTGTTGACCAGGGTGGTAGCTGTACAGTCCAGTTAGGCACTGGTCCTGCAGGAAGGCCTGGTAGTCCAGTCCCGGTAGTGGAGTGGAGTAGCTGAGTTCAATTCCGAGGAGTGGAGTGGAGTAGCTAGCTGAGTCCAATTCCAAGGAGTGGAGCCGAGTCGAGTGTCCCGTCAAGAGTGGAGTCCCGAGAGCAGAGTCCCATCGAGTCGAGGGTATTTCTCCTATCCAAAACCCTTGTTTTATGCTGTGCTTCTTGGCTGGCACCTCCCCTAGGGGCAGGGACTTTCACAATGGAGGAGGATCTTCCCGATGTTCTATTGGTTGCTTCGGTCATGAGCTTGGAGGAGTCCTAGGGTGCTCCGAGATGCTCCCGAGGGGTTCAGGCTAATTAGTCAGGCTGGGTGGTGCTAATGGGCCATTAGCTGAGATCAGATAATCAGCTGGGTGGTGCTAATGGGCCATTAGCCGAGATCAGATAACCAGGGTGGGTGGTGCTTCCTGTCAGCTGGAGTGCTTATCTCAGTTGAGATAAGGAGTCCCAGGTGTGTAATTATGAAATTTATCCAGCTTTTGTGGGTGGTAATAGAACATATAACTAACCCAGGACACTCCACTTGTTTATAGTACTCATTAACTGTACTTCAGTGCCCTGCAGATCAAGTCTGCACTTTATTGTGGTAATGAAAATCACCAAGGAAATTCCTTTTCTGAAGGCATTTCAATGAGAAATATCAACTCTCAAATGTCAGATCACTATGCAAAACACAAAATATGGCCCAGTTTTTCTTTTGTTCATAGCACTTGTGCACCAGTATGACACTACTCACTTCCATGCAGATTTTAATCTCTAATGTCAGTATAAGGAAGAAAGTCAAATCTACCCTAAAGAACAAGGTACAATTACTTGTTTCCACAGGAAAGCCCACGATACTTACGTTTTAGAGCTCCACAGAACAAAACAGAAGCTGATTTTCAGAGGTTATTTGAGGGAGGTGTAGGGTCAGATACAAAATGTTAGCTGTTAAGCCTTTTGCAATTCTCCATCTACTTTAAAAATATTTGCTTTTGAATACAGTGAAGTCATTGTTAATCTGTCCCATATGCTTTATTTGTTGCCATGTCACCATCATCCATTACCATAGGAAACACAAATCAGAGATAAAAAAAGTGTTGTGGACACTAGAAATTAGAAATGTGAGAGAAAGGCTGAGTTGCAAAGAGTCTGCCTTGGCAAAAAGTATTGCAGTCCGTGTGACTAGTAAGGAAGTAGTTTAGGAAAAACTTTAATACCTTTGCTAGCCCTTATTAAGCTGTATACATCCATCCAGACCACCACTTTCAAATACACAACTAATTCTTGCTTTTTGAGTGGAATTTAATGCAATTTTACTCTTTAATTTACATCTATCTTCATTCTTGTTTTTGCTCTTGACCTCAATTCTCTTTTCTTCAGGACTTGAAGACTCTTTCAGGACTCAAAGACTCTTTCAGGATTCTTCTTCATGATTTCTCTCATTTCTCAATTTTGTGCTGTGATTTTGAGGAGAAGGGGAGGGTAGTCAGTCATTTAATCTGAGTGAGATGGAGCTCACTTCTTTGTTTTTTACTGTTGGTGGTGTCACACTTCCAAAAGAATAAGAAGCTAACACTGGTGACTGCTAAAGTTACACACAACCTAAAACAGTATTACAGGTTTTAGTGCAATTGTCTTTCAGATTAGTATGTCCATTTTCTGTTGATGCAAAGTGACAGTGTGAAAGATGTTACTGTTCATTTCTGTAGTTTTCATCTTTTGAGAACAGAAACAGATTAGGTGTTACCTTCCTTATAATCATGAGATGACTTAAAACACGCTTTAAAACTCTTTCTTCAACTTATACTGCTAGAACCCTTGGAACAATTTGTACACTATCAAAGGGGTCTCTATTACATTAGCATGCTCGATACACTTTTGATATTCACAAAAGCACTACACTTCACATCTGTCTGCACATTGTGAACAATCTAAACACGTATGAAAGAGAGGAAGGTGTATGTATGCCTTTTGCAAATGCGAGAATCAGTCTCTAAAACATCAAAGCCAATGTTAATTGTAATAACACTGTCAATAACAAAACACAAAAAGAATCAAAACCTTCCACATTAAAACTTGATGTTCTAACTCAACTTATTTTCACACTCAAATTTTACTTATTTCAGTCTTGACTGATTGCTGGTTTATGGTCAACTTGTTTTCCTGTATGTAGGAATAGAATAATATTGGGAAAATTGTGATAAAGAGTGGCAGAAAGATTCAAAGTCATACATGACAGTTGAGTATCTTTTTATCCCATAACTGATGTAAAGTTTATGCGACAGAAAATCTATCTTTCTTCACTCTGTACTTATCCTTTATTTCTAGGGCACTCTGGAGGGCATAGGAATGTTACTGATCATTATATAACAATTTTATATCTCTTTTCTATTGCGTTGGACAACAAAGGCTTACACCTCTGTGTTCCTACATGAGTAAGAGACCTACCTGCTTTCCTAAGTGTTCTAAGACTTGACTCTCTTCTTCCAGTCTTCTATGCTAAAACTGTGTTTATTTCCCCTACATAAAATTTCATGGTCTAACTTCTGTAACAGAAATGATGCTTGTACTTGACAATGCTGTAGGTATTAATATTTTAAGTAACTAATTATACTATATTTAGGAAACAATTAGAATACTCATGTCAAATCAAAGTAATGATATCACACATTTGTGATTTTAAAATGATATTTTTAAATTTGTGTCACGTAAAATACCCTAGTAACTTAAAAAAAAATTTTGATGATCCTGTTGCATCAGTGACCCTTCAGAATAATGTAAATTTACAGCGGTTATGGACAGTGGGATGAAAGAAATGTAATTTAACCCATATCACTAAGCCCCCATATCATTAGCCAATATTATTGGCTATGAAACTATGTTTCAATTTTAGGGAAAAAATACTAACAATCAAAATGTATTTAGCTTTTAGCAAATCATCTACTGATTATTTTAATTCTTTTAAGCAAAGGCTAAAAAGCAAACAGTAAAAACACACTATTTTGCAGTTCATAATCTTTACATGTCTTCATAAGTACAGTTTATTTGCCCACAATGCGTAGAAAGAAATCCAGATTTCACTGAATCAAACGGGATTAAGATTTGATTCTGTATATGTAAAATAAAACGAGGCTGAGATTATTCAATATCTAACAGTCTAGATATGTGTCTTCTTTAAAGTAGGAACCTCAATCACTTCTAGCATGATTTCATAGTACAAAAATAAAGGAGAGGAGTAGGAAATGAGTTCTGTATGAAGAAATAATGTACTCCACTACATAATTTCTAGTACTAATTTCTAATGAACACAGATAAATTTCACCATGCAAAAGAGCAACCTGCTTTATTTCAAGAGTTTCCTAATGAAAGCAGAGATTGTATTTAACAACAAAAGAAAGATTAGAAAGCATAGTCTTACTATAGCATGTTAGGCTCACAGTAATAAGATTACAGAATTAAGCCCTTAGGAAATGACTCAGAAAATTAATTAAAATTGCTTATAAATCATGCTGGCTTGATGTCCTAATGGCAATACACTGTGCAATGACACATCAGAGACGTTAGTTTGATGTCTCTGCTCCAGTATCCCTCACTCCTTGAGGCAGTCATAGCTAGCAGTATTGTAAAAGCAGAATACTTAGTTCAAGCAATTGTAGAGACAAGAGAATCAAATCTTAGATGACTTAGCAGTGATCCTTGCAATTTATTGAAGAGTGATATTGATTTATTTCAAGCTGGAACCTTCTGTAGCATGAGACCTTTATGGGGATGTTGTATAAAAGGAGCTAAAAAGAACTTTGGGGCTTGATGAAAAAACCTGCAGTTTGTAAGAAGTGGGAGGGTTTGTTTACTTCTAGTAGAATTGTGATATAAAAAAGGATAAAGAAGGCATCTCACTGTCTTCTTCTTAGAAAATAAAAAGCATATGTTTTTATAAGCATACTGAGGAAGAGGGGTAAATCAGCTAATGTAAATGTTGTTTTTACACTTCTCACAGCAACTGTGTTGCCTTAAAAATAGTTTATTTCATGGAAGGCAGGATGGATTTCTCTTTCATGAAGCAATTTTCAAATGTTTTCACCCTAAAAGAGGTTGTAGGCTGTTTCTATTATCCTGCACATCTAGAAACACCTGCCAAATACATGTAGATCATCTTCCAGGAGGCTGTTATAAGCTGTAGAGAACCTGCCAGAATCCTACCTGAAAGATGCTGCAGTAGGTGACATACCCATTTTAGGACAGCTCTCCTTTCAGAGCTAGAATTTCTTCTAAAAGTACTTAGATATCAGGAGGGGCATGTTAACAGCTCCTATTTGCCTATCTTAACCAGCTTAGAACATTTACCTTTGAATTCAGAAGGAAACAACTTCACCGATTGCCTGGCAATCAGATTGATGGATGTGTAGATAATCACCTCAATCCCGATGAACTTGAAATGAGTTTTCCTGTGACATACAGAGAACGAAGCTCAGGAAATAACTGACAAGATAATTAATACGCTCTACCACTGTTCATTTAAGAATAATCAACATCTTTCCTGTTGTAGTTGTACATATTCAATCTTTGACCATAAAGCACATGATTTTTCTGTGTTTTTTCACTTGTTGTCGTGGGTAACCCAAAATGTTATTGTATTCCATATCTATCTGTGCTATGTCATATGTCAAAAATTGTTACTTGTCTCTGTAAGACGCGGCAGATAGAAACAGGGTCGTAGAGGGTGTTGGCCCCGGGGTCCTTTTTAAGGTCGGGGGCACTCAGGTAGAAGCTCTCTTGCCCTTTCCCTTTTGTTCTCACCGGGAAAACCGATACAGCCAAGGCAGAAGCCTTCTTTTGTTTCTTACCGGGTTCCTGAGGGGGTTGCTTCAGGCAGGTCTCTGAATAGCAACAGTAGCAACCCGAGAAGCTGCATTTCACAATCCACCTTTGTTTCAGAGTGAATATCTCAACAGCCGTCCCCACCGTGGACTCAGAGCTTCTTTGGTGCTCGGTGAGTCTGTTTTCTACCTCCCCGCATCGGGGCAGCGACCCGAGACAGCAGCACCGAGACCAGCGGAGTCCAGCAGGCAGCCGGAGGGGGCAGTGAGCGGCAGCACTGACCTGACATACAGACGCTGCTGCAAGGAGTCAGGGAGGCTGACACCGTGCGGCTGGAGCTCCCAGGCAATGCCAGCACCCTCCATCTGTCACCAGAACTGCTTCATAAGCTCCTACAGAGGAAGGTTGAGCCGAATGGGGCTTGTTCACCGTCTTTTTGTCCTTGTCTCCCAGACCACAAGGTCCTCTGTGGAGGGCGCCATCTTGGGGGAGGGGTTTCTCTGCCATTTTTTTTCTCTTTTTTTTCTGAAAGACTCTTTGGAGGTCTGAGGGATTCAGCAAATTTATAACTAGCGATTATCACTGTTAGTTTTTGCCTGTTGCTGTTTCGGGTTTTAGTAAGCTGTTTTTTTTTCATTTATCTACTCTCATTCATCTGTCCTTGTTGACAAAAAGGAAGTGGTTAAAACTAAAAGAGGAGGTAACCCATTTTGGAGTGTCTGCTCTTTAAATTGTCTTAAACCAAGACACCTCTCGGTAAAGGTCCATCCTAAAATTCAGAGCCCTGAGCCTCTCCAGTGCAATCACAGTTTCAGTGCATGACTAGAATTAATTCCATATACTTCACTGGCAACAGAACCATTTGCAGTGGAGTCCTTAAAAATATTAGAAATGTTAGTCTGTATTCACCAGAGAGTTTAACATGAACCTGTATTCCTTTCACTGGGTTTTTTTGAATTTGCTAATGGCAAATGTGAAGGCAGATCCGCACAGTGTTAGCTGTAATTGTGTACTCAGAACACAGAACCTCATTATGACTGAACACAAAGTCTCTGGAATTTTAAAAAAAAAAAATTTCCATTTGGTAAAATACTTGTCATTTACACAACTCAGATTGTGGAAAGCATTTTGTGAAAAAACAGACAAATAGACAGTGCGAGACCTCCACATAAGGATGCAGAACCATAATATAACATCATTGTTCTAACTGCAGGGTGGTTTGACACGTTGTATGGCCATAGCTCTATAACGGATGGATACAAACTTCTCAGGAAGGGAATGGTAGGAGGAAGGGTCTTTCTTCATGTCAATAGGCATCTTGAGCATTCTGGGCTAACATGGAATGAGAAACAGGTGGGCTAGGACAATGAGCATCAGGATGATAAGAGAGAACAGGAAGGGTAGCTTTGAAGTGAGAGTTTGTTCCCAACCATGCTGTCAATGAGTAAGTGGACAAAATTCCATTTTAAGCAACTCAAGGAAGTATCTGTATCATTATTCCCTGGTTTACAGGAGACATTAACCTCCCTGACATCTGAAAGGGCAACTCACTGGAACACAAGTAATAGAGGGGATGAGGGTCTTACAGTGTTCTGAGAAAAACTGCATGTCAGAGAAGCTGGATAAGCCAGGAAATGGCAGATGCTCTCCTGGACCCAATACATATGGACAAGGAAGAACCCGCTGGAGATGGTATAATCAATGTAGCAACCATGACACTCAGGAAAATATGAAGATGACTTGGGAGACTGGCTTGGCTAAGGTGGAACACATAACTGAGGTTCAGTATCAAATAGATTTAAAAAGGAGTTGTGAGTGAGAACAGGCTACAAAGAAAGATTATAGAACTTTTTCCCGCGTATGCAGGATTACTCTTAGGAAACACAAGGCTCCCTCTCAGTCTCAATATGAAAACTTCTATGCCTGCATCAGCAGTGAAAGAATAAACAATGGAAATGTGGACCCAGTGCTGCAGAGGAAGACTGATTTCATCCAGTGAAAATGGCCACAGATAAGGTACAGGTACTCAAAACCTTTGCCTTGGTCTTCACCAGCAAGGTCTCAGATCTTTGTGCCTAAAGGCAGGGTTAAAGCAGGAGAGGAGCTGTCAGCATTTAGTGAAAAGCAAGTCAGGGATCTAGTCCACAGAACTAGATTTCATAGAACCACAGAATATTTTGGGTTGGAAGGGACCTTACAGATCCATCTAGTTCCAACCTCCCTGCCATGGGAAGGGATGCCACCCACCAAATCAGTTTGCTCAGTGCTCTATCCAATCTGGCATTGAGCGCTTCTAGGGATTGGGCATCCACCTTTTCTCTGCCTAACCTGTTCCAGTGCCTCATCATACTGAGGAAAGAACTTCTTCACATCTAATCTAAATCTCTCCTCTCTTAGGTGAAAATCATTGCCCCTTACCCTATCACTATTACCCCTGTAAAAAGTTCCTTGACCACCTTTTTATAAGTCACCCTTAAGTACTAAAAGGATGCAATAAAGTCTCCCTGGAGCCTTCTCTCCTCCAGGCTGAACAACTCCAACTCTCTCAGCCTGTCCTCATAGGAGAAGTGCAACAGCTCTCAGATTATCTTTGTGGCTTTCCTCTGGACCTGCTCCACCAGGTTGGCATCTTTCTTGTGCTGAGGATCCCAGAGCTGGATGCAGTACTCCAGGTGGGGTCTTATGAGAGCAGATTAGAGGGGACAAATCACCTCGCTTGCCCTGCTGACAGTGCTGCTTTTGATGCAGCCCAGAATGTGCTTGGCTTTGTGGGCTGCAAGTACATGTTGTCTGCTTATGTCCAGCTTTTCACAGAATCACAGAATTAACTAGGTTGGAAAAGACCTTTGAGATCATCAAGTCCAACCTATGACCTAACACCACCTTACCAACTAAACCATGGCACTAAGTGCCACATCCTGATGCAGCATGGAGACATTAATCGGGTGACGCGCTGCACCATCCCAAAAGCGTGACACGTTCGGTTTCGGTGCCTCACACAAACACTCAAGCAGGCACACCAGCGACCACGCCATCGGGTGGTGTCTCGGCAAAACCACAGACATCCCGCAGCACTCACACACACACACACCAGGATAGCTCACAAGTGTCAGCCGGAGACAAGGAGTTGAGAGGGGTCCTTGTATGGAGTTCCACAGGCAAAGTTTAATCCAGCAGTGAAAGGGTCCAGGGACAAGAACACACAAAATGGAGGGTCCAGGGGTTTTGTACTAAGGGAAAAAGGGGCGGAGAGAGCATCAGGATCCAATTGGGTGAGGGTTGGGGGTGGAGAGAAGGTGTGATTACAGAGCATAAACTAATAGGGGGAGGCAAGGGGAGGAGCAGGAGAACAGGACCAATGGGGCATCGAGTAAAGGAGAACTTGCTAGAACACAACCTTATAGGGGAACAAGAGTGACATGCTAACAAGCCATCCGAACAGGGGAACATTAACATAATGTTGCTAGGCCTGATGGGGGAGACCTTCCCTCTCACCGTGACCAAGGGGGAGACCTTAGATCTCGGAGCCTTCACACCAGCAGTCTCCGAATGCACTCAGGCCCTCCAGCCTCACTGGCTCCTCAGTCACTCTTGTGGCTGGCCTAGTCATTGTAGCCTCTTCTGCTGCAGGCTCAGCCACCGCAACATCTCCCCCTTCTTTACTTAAAAAGAAGGCCTCTCCCACAGATCTAAGCATACACCTTTTGTGGCAACCAAGGATACATAGGACAACAAAAACAATCAAGACCACCCACAGTCCATTTTCTCTGATGATGTTAACCAGTCTCGCAACTCCAACTGCCCCGAGAGTCCATCACGCCAGTCACCGCTTCCTTCGATCTTCGGTTCTCTCATCTGCTGGATTGCCGCGTGGACACCACTCTGACTGTGTGATGACAGGTTCTGCCGGACAGTCCACACGATGACACCTGATGTCGTGGTGATCCAGCAGACCAGAAGGAAGGGGAAGTGACACAGTCTGGCGATGGTGATATGTGGGGGTTGGGCTAGGCTTTTCTGTAGGGCTATAAATCAACATAATTAAAAATTGAAAGAAAAAACAGAGGCTTAAGAGAAACTTAGCGACTATTAGATTATCTTTAGGGGTATAAAAGAAAAAGCAGTTCTCCCTTAACTCTCCATTCCCCTCTTGATCCCCTCTCTTCAAACAAAAAGTAAATATTGGGTGTAGGGTAGGTAAAGGGATTATGGGGTAGGAACACACATGAGGAAGGGATTAGAGGTTCAGAGGCATGGTTTTTGGTTTTAAACAGCCTGGAGGTGGCGCAAGCCAGATGTTTACGTCGCCTATCTTGCACCGACGTCACTCCAGGTGGCACTTGCTTCTTTAAAACTTAAAGTAAAACTGTTAATGGGTAAAGGGGTTAGGCGGTATCCCTCTCAGAGACTGCACGCCTCTGTAGGTGCCTTAGGTTGATACCTGCGGATGCATTTGAGTAGCCAAGCTGTTTTGCATTCAGGCAATACACCCTGTGATGGGGCTTTCTGGACTCTGTCAGTAGCCCAGGACCCAAGAGGCAGCAGGTATGGGGTAGAGACACCAGGCACCGAACCTGTTGCAACTGATTCTTCCCCTACCCTGCTTCCTTTAATATTGAAAGGGGTTATGAGGAGGGACAATACATAGGGGACTAAGGAAACTTAGAAAAGGGGAACGATGAAGCAGGGGACAAAATATCCAACAAAGAAATTTAGGGATTGGGTTAAAACTTAAAAAGTTACCAAATGAGAGTGACCTATTGTTCCGCGACTCTGATTGTGGGATGATAGGACGCTCCAGCCGAGTGGCCATGGGTGCCACTGGCCGCGGCAGCATGGGTGGTGGAGTGTACTGTGCGACGCCAGCATAGAAGGGCTGCGGGTCGAGTCGGGCTTCAGGCCAGCAGTGTGGGTAGAAGGCGTCGGCAATTACTGGCCAGCTGTGCTGGTGGTGCGGCACAACAGAGTGGGTGGCGGTGCCGGAGACACGCAGTGCTGGTGCCGGTTGGCTGCGGACTGTGACAGCAAGAGGTAGTGGCATCACTTGATGCAGTAGTGGCGAATGCGGTGGCGGCGGCGACCAGGGAGGCTGCGGTGAGTGCAGTGGTGTTGAGCATGATGATGGTGGCAGCTGTTGAGAAGGCAGTGGCACGGTGGAGCAGGCGATGGGCTGCTGCTGATGGCTTGCAGTGGCGGAACAGCAGAGGATCTTGGAACACGGTGCGGGTGCTACGGATCAGTACAGCGCCATACGCGAAGGCGTTGTAGATGTAGGGGTGGTGCGTAGCAGCAGCGTGGACGGCGCGGGTCGCGGTGGGCACTGGGCAGGCAATTTGGTTTTCGATGTCACCGTACGGGGCTGTCCCGCATTCTGACGGCTGTTTTCCGAGTGCTGTCGATGATGGTACTGGCAGACAGGGCAATTCACTGCCGAGCATTCCACATGCCGCTGCGAGTTTTTGCGCTTCGGTCTCCATCTTTTGCGCTTCAACTGCTTCGACCCCTGTCCATTATCCTTCCCATTCTTGCACAGCCTTTTGGGCTGCACAGGAGGGACTGGCTTTCACCTAGGGTTCCTCCATCTGTGGTTCTTCCCCTGCCTACGATTCCTTCCCCTCTGCGTACGATTTCTCCCCCTCTTGTAACTAACTGGAGCTGCAGAAATTTCATTTGCAGGCTTCCAGTTGTAAGGGCTCCTGGGTACCCAGTTCCTCAGCTTAGGTCAGCATTTCTTAATCTCAGGGTCGAGATTTGTGGAGTCAGTAGCGAGCCAGGCTGGAGTGCCACTGTTCTCCTCCTCCGAAGAGGAGGGAGAATGTTTGGCTGAGGCAGGGGGTTCGTAGCGGATCAGAGCTGCCTGGTGTGGTGTGGCAGTGGACACCAAGATGGCGCCCTTCCAGTCATCACCCCACCCACTTCCGGTCCTGGTCGCGTGGGAACCAGAAGTGGGTTGGTTTCTGGGGGTGGAGCCACTGATGGAACAGATGGAGACATCAGAAAGGGAGGTGGAGCAGTCTGGAGGGGCAGACTTAAGGGTGTTCTTTATTTTCCTTGGTGTAGGGCTGTTCTTGGTGAAGTGTCCAAAGCCCCCACAACTGAAGCAGTGAGGCTTGTCTCTGATGGCTCCAGGTGCCAAAAGTGCTCCAACCACCCCTCTGGAAGTTGTCGGAGTGACAGCAGTTTCTATAATTGCTAATTTTGTGCAGACTTTGACCATTTGGTCCAGTGTGGGAGGCGGGTCCAGCGGGAGGGCTCTTAACACCCTCTGACAAATCGCATTGGCGTTCAACTTAGCTAATACACAGAGCAACTCCCGCTGGGCCTCAACACTCTCAACTTGCCTCCCCACTGCCTCCTTTAACCTGTCAATGAACCTGATAAATGACTCATTGGCTGTCTGCTTCACGTCTGAAAAACTCACAGGGGGAGTGATACCGCTCGGTAGTTGAGATAAAGCCTTTTCCACTGCTTTTTTAGTGTCCCTTAGGTTTGGTTTAGGCAGGTGTTGTGCCTGATCCTGTGGCTTGCCCAGGTTACCTTCACTGCACAAACAGTGGATGGTTAAAGACACCCTGTTGGGATCCCTCCAGTACTCTTGGAGGAGATCCCGCAGCTGCCACTTCCACGTTCTCTCCCATAGCAGAAACTCTGCCGGTGAGAGATGACATGATGGTTTTAATATTGTGGGGGACCAGGGTGTTTGCAGTGAAGGTAGCCTGCATCAAACCCTTGAAATATGGGGATTCCTGTCCAAAATCCTTGGTTGCCTTGCAAATCTGCTTTATATGTTTGTAGGGGAAGGGCTGCCACTGAGGGTTGCCTCCCCTATTGTATTGGACTGGGGCTGCTATAAGCTTCCAGTTCAGACCCTTCTTCTTATCCTCGCCACTCCCACTCCTGGCCTCAATAGCATGGGAACCGGAAAGGGCGGTGTGGGAACCAGGAGGGGCGGCACCGCCGAGGGGAGGGCCAGCACCGCCGCCGGGGGGGGGGCGGAGCCCATGTCGGAAGGGGATTCCTGATGACAAGGGGAGGTCCCAATGCAGTTACACTCATCGACGGAAGGGAGGAACCCGACGAAGCCACACCCAATGATGCCGGGGGTGGTAACGAGGAAGAGCAAGGTATGGGGGCTTGGAATTCAGAGTGGGAAGGGGACAGAATGGTGGACTGGGCCACGTGGTTGGTGCCATTTTGTGGAGGGGGGTTAAGGGCGGGAAAACTTGGAAAAGAAGGAGACAAGACGGCAGGGCTGACCACGTTGCTGGCACCATTTTGTGAGTTAAGCGGGGGAGACACAACCAGGTCTTCGGGCATAGGTAGGAGGATAAGGGGAGAGCTCGAGATGGGGTGATCAGTCCCATCTTGAGAAGGGTACAGAGGAGGCTGAGAAGGGTCAGGGAGATGGTAGCAGCCCTGCGCCGAATGGCGGGATACACCTTCGAGGCTCCCCTGTGTAGGGACAGTGGGGTGAGGAACATGGGACGAGGAAGGAGGGACAGGGGTAACTTTAACACTGAACTGGAGACCCAGACCTCCCGAAACTTCCCCCGAATCGCCCAACTTATTCCCCAAAGCCTTAACTGAATTCTAAATAGCAGACATCAGCAGAAAAAACTTTCTAACTGAATCGTCTCCAGCTCTGCTTAAAGCAGTCAGCTTTTCCCCAGCCCGATTCCAAAACACCACAGACTTAACAGAATCGACAGAAGTGTTGGGAAAATACTGAAAAAGCCATAAAACAAAGCATTTCAAAAGCCCCTTAGAAAAACGATTTTTTTCCCTCCTTCAGGGTAACCCCAACCTGGATTAAAACCTCCCTCTGGGGACGGGACAACCCACTGCCCATTTTCCCCAGCTAAAACTCTTCCCACCACTGAGAGTAAAGGAAAAACTAAAAAGCGAAAAGGGTGACCCACTGGAGTTCCCACTCCCCCATGGGAGTTCAAGTACAATTCCTTCGGAGCCCTACTCACCAGCTCCACTCCTCCAGGGGTCAAATAAGGCTCTCGGGATGGTCCTCCAGCACAGACCGATCCTCTAGTCCCAGACTCAGAGGGTTGCCGGTCATCCCTCCAGAGAGACCCGATAAAACTCAGATCTTCCTTCAGGGAAGTGATCGCTCCAAATGCAAACTCCTGACAGCCTTCTGCTGCCAGAGGTGCTTTCAGAGACTTCTGAAAAGGGTCCCTGTTCAGGCACCACTTTGACGCAGTGTGGAGATGTTAATCGGGTGATGCGCTGCGCCATCCCAAAACTGTGACGCGTTCGGTTTCGGTGCCCCACACAAACGCTTAAGCAAGCACACCAGCGACCATGCCGTCGGGTGGTGTCTCGGCAAAACCACAGACATCCCACAGCACTCCACTCACACACACACACACCAGGATGACAAGTGTCAGCCGGAGACAAGGAGTTGAGAGGGGTCCTTGTATGGAGTTCCACAGGCAAAGTTTAATCCAGCAGTGAAAGAGTCCAGGGACAAGAACACACAAAATGGAGGGTCCAGGGGTTTTGTACTAAGGGAAAAAGGGGCAGAGAGAGCATCAGGATCCAATTGGGTGAGGGTCAGGGGGTGGAGAGAAGGTGTGATTACAGAGCATAAACTAATAGGGGGAGGCAAGGGGAGGAGCAGGAGAACAGGACCAATGGGGCATCGAGTAAAGGAGAACTTGCTAGAACACAACCTTATAGGGGAACAAGAGTGACATGCTAACAAGCCATCCGAACAGGGGAACATTAACATAATGTTGCTAGGCCTGATGGGGGAGACCTTCCCTCTCACCGTGACCAAGGGGGAGACCTTAGATCTCGGAGCCTTCACACCAGCAGTCTCCGAATGCACTCAGGCCCTCCGGCATCACTGGCTCCTCAGTCACTCTTGTGGCTGGCCCAGTCATTGTAGCCTCTTCTGCTGCAGGCTCAGCCACCGCAACAACATCCAGTCTTTTTTTAAACACCACCTGGGATGGTGACTCCACCACCTCCCTGGGCAGCCCATTTCAATGCCGAACAACTTCTGTGAAGAATTTTTTTCTGATGTCTAGCCTAAACTGCCCTTGGAGCAGCTTAAGACTGTGTTCTCTTGTCCTGCTGCTGGTTGCTGGGGAGAAGAGACCGACCTCCACCTGGCTACACCCTCTTATCAGGCGGTTGTAGAGGGTGATAGAGTCTCCCCTGAGCCTTCTTTTTTCCAGGCTAAACACCCCCAGCTCCCTCAGACACTCTTCACAGGGCTTGTGTTCTAGGCCCTTCACCAGCCTTGTTGCCCTTCTCCGGACATGCTCCAGCAACTCAACATCCTTCCTATATTGAGGGGCCCAGAACTCGACACAGTACTCAAGGTGTGGCCTAACCAGTGCCTTGTACAGGAGTAGAATGACTTCCCTAGTCCTGCTGGCCACACTATTCCTCATAAAGGCCAGGATACCATTGGCCTTCTTGGCCACCTGTGCACACTGCTGGGTCATGTTCAGTCAGCTGTCAGTCAGCACCCCCAGATTCCTTTCTGCCTGGCCACTCTCCAGCCACTCAAACCCCAGGCTGTAGTGCTGCAGGAGGTTGTTGTTTTCATCGACCAGCACCTCCAAGTCCTTGTCCACATGGCTGTTCTCAATTAGTTCATCTCCCAGTCTGTACTCATGCCTGGGATTGCTCTGACTCAGGTGAAGGACCTTGCACTTGGCTTTATTGAACTCCTCGAGGTTCTCATGGGCCCACTTTTTGATTTTGTCTGTCCCTCCGAATGGCATCCCATCCTTCTGTTGTGTCCGCTGCACCACTCAGCCTTGTGTCATCTGCAATCTTGCTGATGCAACACTTCATCTCTATCTATGCCATTGATGAAGATGTTAAAGGGTGCTGGTCCCAAGATGTCCTGAGGGACAGCAGTCATCACCAGCCTCCACCTGGACACAGAGCCAGACAACAACTCTCTGGCTGTATCCATCCAGCCAATTCCTTATTCACCAAATTGTCCACTCTTCAAATGCATATTTCTCCAAGCTGGAGAAGAGGATGATATATGGGATCATGTTGATGGCCTTACAAAACTCTAGGTAGATGACATGGTCAGTCTTCCCTTGCTGACTGTTGCCGTCCCTCCACTACAGAAAGCCAAGAGGGTGGTCAGGCACAATTTGTCCTTACTCTGCGATCATGCTGGCTATCTCAGATCACCACCTTGTCTTGTATGTGCCTTGAGGTTTGCATTTGAAGATGATGATGGAGTTGTCTAAAGTACTTTCAAAGGTTATCCCTATCATCTTTGAAATGTCATGGAAATGGGAGAAATTTCGTGACACCTAAAGAAAGTCAAACGTTGTATTCATCTGTGAAACATGCCAAAAGAATGATCCAAAGAAGTCCAGGCTTGTCAGTCTTGCTTCAGTCTCTGGGAAAATCATGGACCAAGCCCATTTGGAGCCCATTTCTGGGTACGTGAAGGAGAAGAGCATGTTTGGGACGTTAACCTGAAGTTACCAGATGTAAATCATGCCGGAACACCTCATTTTCTTCAATAAAGAAATTACTATATTTGTAAATGATAGGATTTCCCGTTTTGAAAGACAGCTGTCGGTCAAGGAAGGTGGGAACCTTCCTGGGATAAAGAGCATAACCCCCCTCCCTCCAAATTGTTATACCCTTGAAATTACAGGGCTTTTAGGCAAAGACGTGGGAAAAAAAATAACAGTCCTTTACTAGGATTATATATCTATATGTATATAACAAGACAGACAAACCCAGTCACAGTCCTTTCTCTGTTGTTGGGCGATTCTCCATTGGGGCAGAGAGGCTGCGGTGACTCCCCCGCGGCTGCAGGGGGCGCTGTGGCACAAGCGCAGAGACCTCTCCATGTGGCAATGGCGGCTCCGGCGAGCGGGAGAGGGAGAGGGGAGATCGCTCCCGCTGCGAACCCACGGGGCAGCAGCTCGGCTCAGCACCAACCTCGGCAGCGGGCAGTGAGCAGCGCAGGCAGGCAGCTCCGACTGGGGAGCAATGGACCTCGGTATCACCCACCGAGTGGCCAGCAGAAGGCAGAAAACAGCAGAGACAAGCAGACCCTGGCAGCGACCCCCATGCAGCAGAAAATCTGAGCTGGGGACACGGATGAGGCAGAGGCAAGCAGCTCTGGGTGGCAACCGGCCCCGTGCTGTGGAGGGACCCCCCCCACCCTGTGGAGATGTCACAGTGCAGCAGTGCTCTGGAATGAGCCCACGGAGATGTCATAGTGTATCCGTGCTCTTGGAGCAAACTGGCACTTGTTGCACACGCGACTGTCCTCGCTGAACGCGGAGCTGAGGAAAGACCCAGCCTGGCCTCCACCCCCTCCAGCTCAACCCTGAAGTCTCCTCACCTCTCAGGAGGCCAAGCTGCAGCCTCTGGGAGCAACGCCCCAGCCAAAGTCCTCAGCTCTTGTTTCTCTAGCTGGGTGATTATCATGGCATGTGGGTGTGTGGGCAACTTTCTTTGTCTCTTAAGTATTGCCTATTAGTTCCAGGGGAACCCCTCACCACCCCCACAGGTCTCCCTGCTAGATGGGACAAAAATTCATTTGTCACTCAAACCTACAACAGTAGATAGGATCTACTTTGACTTTAGGAAGTCTTTCAACACAGTGCCCAAAACACCCGTAATTGCATATAGAGATGTTTTATAGGCTGGTAATTATCTCCCTCTTCTCAGCACTTCTTAGACTCCATCTGAATGCAGCAATCAGTTTTTGGCCACCTAATACAGGAAAAATGTCAAGACACTGAAACAAGTTTGACAGAGGGCAACCAGAATGGTCAGTGGGGTGGAGCATTTGGCCTGTCAGCAAAAGTCATGGAACAAATGCTTGTTCACCTTGGAGGAGGAACAGTCCAAAAAGCAATCTTTCAGCACCTACACAGAGATGAACGACGAGCTGGAGTTAGAACAAGAGGCTACAGTTACAGACTGAGAAGACATTTTCCCCATGGGACTAATTAAGCAATGGAACTGGGTGCCCAGAGAGACTGAGACATTTCTGTCCTTTGTTTTGAGGACCCAACTGGACGAAGCACTGAGCAATTCTTTCTGAATTCAAACACAGACCTTGTTTTTAGCAGGTAGCTGGACTATAGGTCTCTTGAGCTTCTTTCCAGCTTGAATGATTCTGAGAGTATAGCACTTTACTGTGCAAAAGAGCATTAAAAGTTGTACTTTACTAGGAATTACAAACAAAAGATTAAGCTTTAAATATAAATTCTTGATAGATCTTGAAGTATCTTTAAAATTATTTTTAACTATTGAAGGGGTTTTTTAGAACAGCAGTACAGCTATTTTAATGTGAATTAAAATAACTGAACTTGTCTGGCACTATCATGCAAAATGGCATTCTCATGCATGTGCTATCGTATTACATAGTCCAATATTATTATATAGTGACTCAGTGACAAGATACAGTGCAATGTCTGGGCAGTAATTCTTTATTTGACAGTCTGCCATTCCCATCTCTGTTTGGAAATAAGAATACAAGGAAGAAAACTTTTTTTGAGACTTCGACACCTTGCTTTCTTTAGTCACATTCAGTGGTGTCTTACAAAAAAAAATGAAAAGAAGAAAAAAGCTTTAATTGTTAAAAATTTTATTTTACAGTATTGAATTTTACAGCTTTAAAAGTGGTATTAACAGTTCCTATTTTCCTTGGTAGTTCTGTAATTCAATGTTTAATTCTAATTTTCAAATATAATCCTAAAATAACCATAAGGATAGTAGCTGATATGATGAATTTAACAACTGTTGACTTAAATACCAGCATCATTCTAAGTCAGACTTCAAAAGCTTTCTCAAAATTAGGGAATAATTTCCATACCTCACTCACCCATTAGACAAACTGAGTGCTAGCCACTAGACATAAACAGTTTTGAAGGCAACACTATTTCTGTAGAATCATGCAACCTTTACATTGTGAGAATTCAAATTTAAGCACAATGCTAAAGTAAAAACTCAGATTGATAGCTTTATCATAATTAATTTTTAACCAAAGGCAAAACTATGTGTGAACTTGTTTGGTGTACTTCAGGATGTAAGGCTGTGAATATTAAAATTATTTCAGGTCCATGCTAACATATGGATGAAGACTGGCTATTCTTTTCCAGAGCTTTAAGAGTATGGAATATACCTGGGTTCAAAACAGCAGAATTCAAATGGGACTTAGGATCTCGGAAGCATTGCACAAAATTAGCTGATTTTGTTTGCAGATGTTAAAAGTAATGTCAGAAACAGAAATAATTAAACCATAAGACTAGAGGAATAGTGGGAAAAAAAAAAAGAGATTAAATTGGAATTGTGTGAGGAAAATGAGTATTTGTATTTTTTCATTTAGATTTTACTGCTTCCAAGTGTTTATGTCTTGAAATCAATTCAAAAAAATGAGAGATAAGTCCTTTGGCATTCTTCTACTTGAGTCTAAAATTGTTCCTTTTAGCAATTCTTCATTCAGACAAGGCATTTGAAATATACAGTTTCCTTTCAGAAGACACCTGAACGCACAACCTAACCATCTTCTTCTGAGACACATCTTTCCAGTGTTTTGTGATTTTGCTGGTTCCCTCTTGAAATATACATCAGCTTAAGCTAGTAGTCATTTCTAGGATCTTTCAGGTGTGGGTTCACTCACTCCTTTTCTAGTATGTAAATGTTTGTATCCACACACTGCATCCACAAGCCATAATCCTTTGAAAAGGATCTTCGGAAAGCATTGTAAGAGTAAATACCCATTTTTTTCACCCCATTGCCTAAAACCAACTGTATTCCTGCCTGGTGTATAGGTGATCTGCATACATCTGTTTGCATATGTTCAGGGCACACATTAATGGTAATGGCAATAGTAATGGCAGAGAAACTGTGGTCACAGCAGCAAACCAAGCTCAAGGAAAAAAAAGGTAATCATGCTGAAGATAGAAAAGTGAGACTACTGAAAAGAGACATCAAGAGTTGCATGGTGATGTGTCATTGCCAAGAAGGAGATATTGTGTCTCTCTTCCTTATGAAAAGCTTATCACTTCTTAGGGGAACAAAGAGAACTTGTTTTGGGAATATCTTTGGTGCTACACTCATTTCACACTACAAAGTGCAAAATGTACCTGAAGGTTCTGCTTCTCTTCCCAGACATCCCTTGCAGAGCTTGCCCTGTAGAAGTAAGACAGAAGGGTTCCTGTTCCAAATACTATCACTTGAAGATGTAAAAAGGACAGTGCTATTGCTATTTCCATTCTCCACTGATTTCAGTTTCCATTAATGTGTAATGCCTTTCTTTTTTGTGTGAAATGAATAGTGGTAACAAAAGAATTTATGTTGGGAGGCTCTCAATGACTGCAATGTGAAATAGCCTGAAAACATTACAGAATAAATTGGAACCTAAATGTCACTAGGGAAAAAAACCAAAAACATTGCCTCTTTCTGATTACTTTTATGGAATCACCATAGACTAAGACCTAAGCTACCTGTTGCATGCCTCTGAGATCCTTTTTGGAGATAGGTCAAAGATCATTTCAAATTAAAAAATTTCAAAGAAATTTCGAAGAAATTAAAATCTAAGAAAGAGTGAATTATCCATATCTAAGAGTTCCAGCCCTTTAGTACTTAAGGGAGGTTTATAAGAAAGATGGCGACAAACCTTTTAGCAGGGCCTGTTGCAATAGGACAAGGGTCTGCTAAAAGATGTCTGGTTTAAATCAGATGAGAGGAAGAAGTTTATTACATTGACAGTGATAAAACACTGTCATAAGTTGCCCAAAGAGGTGGAGGATACCCCATCCTTCTAAACATTCAAGGTCAGGTTAGACAGGGCTCTGAGCAACCTGACCTATTAAAAATGTCCCTGCTCACTGGACTACATGACCTTTAAGGGTAATTTCCAACCCAAAGTATTCTATGATTCTATGATAAAAGACACTTTAGAAGAAAGAAAGATTTTGGAATTGTTTTAAGTAAGAATATGAACTGAAGATTCCTAAAGTTTTGTGTAGGAATACACCTACCTTGTTTTCAACAGACTCACTAATTAACCACACAATCCTTAAAAGAGGCTGTTACCCCAATTCCAAAGATCAAAAACAGTAGGAATAGATAAGGTCTACAATTGTGTGGTTTAATTCACATTGAGCCAGGACGAATAGTGTAGTAATGAAACTCTCTACATCATGGATGCAATAGTCAAAGCTTCATTGTGTATTAGAAGATCATAAAATAGCAATCATGATAACTTTTGAAATTTAATGCTTTATCCCTTCAATATAACCAGTGCAGATAACAACTATTCCAGCTTGTTTCCAGTTCTACTGGTAAAGATATTTTATGCTCTTGATTTCTCACAGAGAAATGCTATTGACAGAGAAATGGCTTGTAAGGAAATTACAGTAATTTCATTGTTAACCAAAGAGAAAAAAAGGAAGATCACAATTCGTTTATATAAAATATTCTTAACTTTATTTTGTGTATAATTGTTGATCTGTTCAACTGAAATATTTATACACTTCCCACAGTCATTGGATTAGAATGATGCTTTAAGTAAGTACAATCACTCGTATCCCAGCTATCATACACTGACTTTAAGAAATAATCATTTTATCCACACGACCATATTGTTCACAAAGACTGTTATTTCACTAATCCTTATGATCCAAACAATGCTCTGTTCGTGTTCCAGCACACAGCAGGTGGGAGAATGGATTTGTTAAGCTGGGTGAGTTTAGCCTTCTTTTATGTGTTCATTATTGTGTTCATTTACTTATTGTAGACATATGGTGATAGAGTCTGCTAAAGGAGTAACTACTATTCTGCAAACAAGGCAACACATAGAAACCAATGTAACATTTCCAATATTTGTTTTGGAAGTTTGTGATTAAAGACACATTTCTTCTTCTATGTCTAAAAATTTACACCATGGATTCCTGTAACTCTTTCATCAGATATTCACAAATTTGATCTCATAAAAGGAAAAAAATGGGGAGAATCAACACAAAGTTTTACAGACAGAAGCTACAGCAATAACAACAAATCTTCTGTAGCTTCCAAACAATGCAATTACTTTCCCAAACTACATAAGTGGGAAATATACTTTTCCCATCAGAACAGTACAAATTATATTTCTTATTACTTTTGGAATTATTACGTTTCAAAGCTGTTTCAGAGGGTATGTTACCTTGATTCTAATGGAGTAAGGAACAGAAAAAAAGAATCTGTGGTAAAATGAAGTCCTCAGTCAGAGATATACTTTAGGAAAAAAACACACCTAGCATTCAGCTTACTTGCTTCTTTAGGAAGCTGACTTTTCCTTTCAGTCTCTAAATATCATGAATAATTAAGAAAATAACTGGTATAATAAGCCTAAGTAGGAAAATGCATATTGCATTAGAACACACAGAGCATTTAAAAATTTTATCATTGACATGTGTATTTAGTTCTCCAGTAAAAATACTGAAGTTCAGGGCAATAGGAAATTATTTCTCAAAAACCTTTTTTTCCCCTTATTTAGGCATTTGACATACAGTGCCGAGTTCACCAAAACAGCCTCTTTTACACATTAAGCCTTTTGAAAGGCTTCCATTTTTTTCCTCCTGGAGGCTATTTGTTTCATGACAGCATTGTCTACATTCCTCACAAAAATGCAGGCATTTGTCCTTGTGCTAAATGCTGTCATCCTTTGATAAGAAGAAAACTAAATGGGGAAAGAATTGAAGGTCAACATGTTTATTTTTCTCTCAAGTGAACACAAGTAGATAAGTACTTTTCAGTGACTTCCTACTTGTTACAATATGAAGTTTGTAGATGAATTGGGATGAACATCTACATTGCCATTACTCTGAAAAGAGAAGCAAACCTTGGTTGCAAAAGCTCCTCTCCAGAGCAGGAAGTAAATGTTATGTATTATTGTACTCACGTCATCTTCTTCTATTCTTGTGCAGGTTAGTTCAAAATTTCAGTTCATTACAGAATATCAAAACAGCAGTCAATCATTTTCCAAAACTACAAATCAGCCCAAGGAGAGCACTTCCAAAATGCTGATATACTGTTCTATGTCATGTTTTGGTAGAATCTTCAAGACGAGCTGGTGACTTTGATGTCAGATGAAGTTAAAAATCCACAAAATAGTTCACAGAAACTATGGGTTGGTTTTGAAATTATGACAAGAGAGTGGCAGAGCAATGGAGTAGTGAAGAGTCCCTAGGAAAAGTAAGCAATGCAGGAGCAGTATACTTTTGTCAACTAATTGTTCAAATAGACTCAAACAGAAACTGTAACAGAGTGTAAGGCAAAATGCTAACTTGGTGGTAGCTGATAGAATGAAAATCTCAAGTTACCTCAGATAATGCTAAGAAAAACACCCCTCAGGGAAATTTTTATATGAAAATGATAGTATAATGAACAGGACCAAGACTACCACAAGCTCAGTGAGAATTTTGTTTTACAAGCATGAGAGAACAATTGCCTTTTTCTGTATAGTTTTTTCTTTGTTATCTTTTTAATATAAAAGACTGTGCTAGTTTCCTAAAAGGTGTACTGACTATGTTAGATGCCTGGTGCCTGATTCTGCAGAATTATAATGAAATCAAATATCTTGATTCAGTGTGTTGATTGGCTCTTGCACATCGGGTGAAAGAACCTGGGATAACAACTTGGCTCCTTCACTATTCCCTCCCTAGCAAATTCATATAAAATTGCCACTGAATTTTTTTTATTGTTGGATTAAGAAACATACAGAAATTGTTAACCTTGTTTCTCTCTCCACATATTTTCCCATCTTAGGTGTTTTAAAAATCTGTAACTTTGATTTCTGGAATCCCAAAAAAGTACAGTAAAATCACAGAGGTAAAAGTAGAATTTTGAATTACAGAATGCCTTGGCTAGAGAAGGACATGATAACTATCTCTATTCCGTATTTTAAGGAACCCGAATTTCCTGGAAGTGTGAATGATAACAACTTCATTTATACCTCCCATTCCCTTTATCCACCAGTCAGATCTAGTAAACCAGGCTACTTTTATTGCTAGAAGCATACTATAAATCCCCAGAGAAATTGTGATAATTTTTATCAGACTTACTTAAATGGTTGGAGCATTTGTAGATTTAATTACTCTACTGGAGGAGTACTGACTGTTAACAGAAAAAACTAAATGTAAATTTTTATGCAAAATAACCAGATTCATGTTTGCTATTCCTAATCAAACCACTTTTACGTTGTATAACAGCTTTAAAAGACTTGAATTTTAAACACATGTTGTTGTAACTTTAGACAATAGACTCTCTAGTATATAAGAACACTTTTAACTTGTTTACTTGTTGTCACTTGAGAACACGGCAGCAAAAGTGTTTGAGAAAGGAGAGAAAATCATCCAGATTCTCCTGGAAGCCAGCTTCACCATCAAGAAGAGCTTGTTTTTAATTAGGATACTGAAGACAAGTTCACTCATGATCTAAGCAGAAACACTCATGTAGAAGCACCTAAATCTCACCAATCTGGCACAAAGAAGGGCTTACAGTTGATTTTGGGAAAGCAAACATCTTTTAAAACTACTTTTCAAGTAGTAACCATGCCATGGAACCTAAAAAAATCAGTGTAGTTTATAGTCAGCACTGTGTTAATAAACAAAAACAAATTGACACTGAGCTTTAAGCACAGAGATGACAACATTTTCAAAAGTCCTCGTTGTCTGAAAGCCAACAAAGGACCAGACAACATAGGGAGTCTTTTGCTCAGAAAGACTCTGCTGACATATCACAGTGAGAACTGGAATCTCCCCTCAGAGTAGTTCACTGAAAAAAAACATTATCGAATCATTCTTGGCAGTGGGTGCAGAGATCTTCCTCTATGAAAATACGGGGAATAGCAAGTGATAGAGGGGATCAGAAGACAAGTTGCTCGTAGCTGATGATTCACAGTTTTTATAACTTTACAACACCTCTGAAAGGTGTCAATACAATTCTGTCTTCTTCAGATGAAGAAAATAACTAGAGACTATAACTAGAAACATGCTACTATTTATAGGTATAATTGAAAATTCAAAATTTTTTCGGAGTACTAAATTCTTATACAGAATTTCCATAATGACTGAAGCTTCCAGTAAATTCCATTGAAGAGAAAAGCAAAAGTCACTTATAATAAACATATTTCAGTGTCTTGTGTCATATTGCAAAAATGATGGCTACTTAATGGGTGGCTTCATGTGGAAAGTTTATCTGACTTGTCTTGTTTAGCATATGTTTTATTGAACAGAATTTCTTGTGCTTTCGTTGTGAAGAATATCTACGTCATTCACCTCACAGTTTTGTCTTCTTCAATTAATGAGTCAGAAATTTTATACCAGACGGGCATGGGGAATGGGTGTTGTGGTCAGTTCATCATATGTTGTCTCTGCCTCTCCCTCCTCCTCAGGGGAAGGACTCCTCCCATTCTTCCCCTGCTCTGGTGTGTGGTCCCTACCACAGGAGACAGCCCTCCACAAACTTCTTCAACTTCTTTTCCATGAGACCTTCCTATGGACTGTAGTTTTTCGTGTGCTGTTCCATTGTGGGTAACTTCCAGGGGATTCAGTCCTTCAGGAACAGACTGCTCCAGCATGGCTCTCCTGCGGAGTCATAAGTCACGCCAGCAAAAGTGCTCCACATCATGGGCTCCTGTTTCTATGCTGCCAGGAGCTTGCTCCAGTGCAGACTTCCCATGGGTCATAGCCTCCTTTGGGCACCCGCCTGCTCCAGCACTGGATCCTCCATGGGTTGCAGAGGGACAGCCTGTCTCACCATAGCATTCAGCACAGGTTGCAGGAAAAACTCTCTGCTCTAGTGTCTGGAATACTTCCTCCATTCTCTTTGGTATCTGCAGGGCTGTTTCTCTCATGCATTCTCACTCCTCTCCCTCTCTGGATGCAGCTCCACAGCAGATTTTTTTCCCCATTCTTAAATATGTTTAAGAAGCGTTACTGCTGTGGCTGAGGGGCTCAGCTTTGGACAGTGACAGGACAATCTTGGAGCTGGTTGGCACTAGCAGCATCTCACAGAAGCTAGCCAGTTGCTCTACTGGACATAGAGAAAGCTGCTACAGCCATCCCTATAGCCCCGCCCACCACCTCCAGTACCAAAATCTTGCCACACAAACAGTCTAAGAGGAACAGAAATACTCTTTGGTTCATGTATAATGAGCACTGGCCACCTCTCCTGGGGTATTCCTTTGTTTGACCACCCTCTTTGCGAAGAAATATTTCCCAATGTTAAACCCAAACCTCCCCTGATGCAGCTTTGAGCCATTCTCATGCATTTCATCACTGAATGCTGGGAAGAAGACATGAGCACCTTGCTCTCTGTGGAAGCAGATGACTGGTCAGTCAATCTTGTGGACATTGATGTGGAGACAACTCCTGTATTTCCTTAAGAACTTAGTTATGCCCGTGAGAAACTCAGTCTGTACCTGTGAGAACTGTGAAACTGGTACAAGTTGGAAGCACAACAACAGAAAGATAAATTGCACCTGCACTAGGGAGTCTTTTTAGTTGGTATGTGTTTTAATAATAGGCAATAAGTAGCTTTGTAAACAGGCCAGAAATAGATGGCCAATAGGGTTATATTGTTGTTAGCTGCAGCCAATTAACTTGCGACATATACGCTGGAAAATGCTATAAAGAGGCCTCGTATTATTAAAAGTGGCCAGCCATTACCTACAATAATATGTGTGCATGTACTTTTGTGTCGTGACCGACTCTACAGTGACAGCTCTCCACTTCCTCTCCTCTGGAAGCTGTAAAGAATGATCAGTTTACTCCTTAGCCTACTTCTTTTCAAATCTATCAAACCCATCAAACCCAGGGTCCTCAGCTGCTCCTTACAGGACGTGCCTTCCAGCCCTTCCACCAGCTTTGTTGCCCTCCTCTGGACAATTCCTAACCTGTGGGCCCCAGCACTGCACACAGGACTCAGAGTGAGGCTGCACCATGGCTGAATCCAGTGGGATGATTCAGTCTTTTGGCTGGCTGATGATGCTGTGTCTGATGCACCCTGGGATGGGGTTTGCCCTCGCGGCTGCCCAGGCACACACTGCTGACTCTCACTGAGCTGCTGCTGACCAGCACTCCCAGATCCCTCTCTGCAGGGCTGCTCTCCACACACTCCTCTCCCAGTTTGTAGTCTCTTTTGCCTCGAGAAAGCCAACAGCACCTCTCATTTTAGTATCACCATCAAACTTGCTAATGTAGCTTCTCCATTTAGATAATTGATAAATATATTGAACAGAACTGGCCCTGGAAATCAGCCCTGAAGAATTCTACTGGTGACTGGCCACCAGCCAGATGTAACCTCTTTCATGATGGTTGCTTGAGCCCTGCTAGTAGTTCACACAGAGTGCTGGGCACCTGCTCATTGCACAGCAAGACAACTTGTCCAGAAGGATATTATGAAGAATATCAAAAACCTCACTGAAATCCAGAAAAGCTACATCTACCACCTTCCCCTCACCCACTGAACAGGTGACCTTGTGTCCTGATTACAGAGAGGGGGTGGAGATTAGTGCTGTGTGGATGTGACCAAATTGTTATTCAAAAGCATCCATATCATCTCTTGGGAGTGTGGCAGGGAAAGCTGAGACACCCTTACCAGGGCATCAACCCCTGTGGACTTGGTCCCTCTGCCACCCTGCTGGTGCCCTCTTCTATTTTTCCTCCAAGAGCTTGGCTATGGACCGTGGTGCTGAAAGGAACAGAAGTGAAAACAAGTATCAACTGTAGCACTTAATCAACAGGGCCGGCAGGGAGGCTGCAGGAAAAGACCAGCGCAGGTGACCCCACAATGCAGAAGAGTGTCAAAAGTGGTGCTGGAGGCACCTGCACGGGACTGAGCAAAACAGAGCACCACTGTTATCCCTTCTCAGATGACCTCATTTCTAGGGGTTTGTTTCATCACTGCTTTTTGTTATTTCAGACTAGGAGGTGGGAAACATTAACCATGGGAGATTCCTCACCATCTTGCCCTTGTTCCTGGTGACCGTGTGGACTGTGTGCAGGAACAGTCGTCACATTGCCTCTGTCTGAGGAAGAAGTCACACGGATGTGATCTGTGGGAAACGTCCGCTATCTTTCTTTTTTCCTGGTGGCTAACATATTTTTGTGGGTAAAACTGTTGTTATAAATAAAAAAAAAATCCTGGATGGGTTTTGTGGTCCCTTGCAGTCTTCCTGAAAGCGTGGCGTTTGTCCGGTGGTGCTGTGACGCGTTTGGCGGTGCACACACACACACGCACACACACACACACACGCGTACTTACTTGAGGCAAAGAGTCGGAGGGGTTCTCCTTATGTGTTCCACGAAATAGGTTTATTCCATGAATTGTCAGGGAAGGAGAGAACACAGAACAATGGAGGACTTAGGGTTTTATCCCGGGGCAGTGGGGGCGGAGACACAACAGGGACCAATGGGTTGAGGGTTAGGGGGCGGAGAGAAGGTGGGGTAATACAACTTCAACCAATAGGGGTAAACGAGGAGAGGAGTGGGGTACAGGAATAAATGGGATGCCGAGTAAGGGACAACACTCTAGAACTGAACCTTATAAGGGAATAAGGAAGAATAGGCTGATCAGTCACTCCTGTGGCTGGCTCAAACACTGCAGCACTCTCTGCTGCAGGTTCAGCCACCTCTACATAAAACACCTCATCTTTTTATATACTTTTGTTATTAATATTGCTGTTGTTACTGTGCGTGTCTTATTCCATTGCTTTGTGCTTTTAGTAAATTTTTATCTCAACCCATAGTCTCTGCTTTTTTGTCCCTCCCTTACCAGAAGGGGTAGGGGAAGGGGAGTGGCTTTTTAGGAGTTTAATTTCCCACTTGTTTTAAAACCAGCACACCTTGGCATAGAAGGATATCAGATTAATAGTCAAGACTTTCTCTTTGTGAAACTGTGTTGATGGTGCTTGATAATTTCTTTGCCCTTGACATGTCATCTAATAGGATCCCAACAGATCTTCCTCCATCATTTTTCCATGTAGAGTTAGACTAACCTGTCTGTAGTTTTGGGTCTTCTCCCATGCCATTCTTGTAAATTGGAATCACACTGGCTAGCTTCCAATCAGCAGGGACCTCTTTAGGCTTCCAAGACCATTGGTAGATCTTAGAGAGGGTGTAGAGGACCAAACCTAAGCACGTTTTGTCTCAAACATTCTGAGGATTGCTACAGGAAAGGTGTGATCAGAGGAGAGAGTCTCATGGAGATGAGGCAGCACTGTTATGAGCGAAGTTCCTGCTCTGCCTTGAAACTGGTGTACAGCTCCGGCCCAGCTCACTTCTTGGAGAAGGGCTGGCTGTGCATGCAGGGACAAATCAGCACAGTCTAATCTACATAAGAGGCGTGTACCAGGTTAACTATAAAAGGGAGTGAATCGGGCGCTCTTGCTCTCTTTTCCCCCCTTTCTCTCTTTTGCTTTTTTTTGTCTCGCAACCCCAACTCTGGATCATCCAACCAGCAGGACCAATGCAGGATCTGAGGACGGGTGATATTCTTTGTTTTCTTCCCTTGCTTTGCCTGAGCAAAGCATGGCTGTGATATTCTACTCTGTACTCTGTACTGACCTCTATTGTGAGAGTGGGAAGCTTGTGGAACGAAGTGTGTTGTGACTCGCTAGCCGGAACATTTGAATAGTGGTGTTGCGGCTTGTGAACCAGCACCTTTTGAGGAGTTTGTTGTGGGAGCTGAGAACTTATTGAAGTGTACTGTATGAAATTAAGGTCTTGTTAGATAACACCTTTTGTGGAAGTGTATTGTAAAAATGTAAGTGCTTGTTAGCCAATGCCTTTCTAGTATAAATAGTGGGCTTATTGCCAGAGTTATGGAGACTGTACAATAAAAGCAAAAGAGTTCTGGTGTCTTTGTTCAGCCTGACAATTTATAATGGACTTCATGCCCCATACCCATGGGTCATGACAGAGAGGTCTTGCTGTAACATCCACTACTCTGGGATGAATTCTGTCAGGCTCCATGAACTTATGAACATTCAGATGGTACAACTGGCCCTTTAGGATTTTAGGGCCCACAAGTGGAAAGTCACTCCTGCAGTTGTGGTCCTCCTACTCACAGCAGCACTAATACTAAACTCTGAGGGGAAAAAAGGTATTAAAAAAGCAAGTAATGATTTTGTGAGTAATCCTTGCTTTCTGAGGAGTTTGGGAGTGGAGGGTGGTATTGAGCTTAACCAATGTGCAGAAAATGACCTTTAATTTTGGAGAATCAATACCCCATAAAAATGCTCTATGCCACCTCTTATCCATAAATCTTCCACTATGTAGCTGTTAGCTTTAATCACAGAAGAATGTTGCAAATAAGTACAGATGTTGCCATCAGCTGCACAGTTTCCCATGGTCTATACTGGATAAGTGCAGTTAAAATATGCATATTGACTTCAGAGGTATTGTCCTGGGTTTGGCTGGGGTAGTTAATTTTCTTCACAGTAACAAATATAGGGCTGAGTTTTGGATTTGTGCTGAACACAGGGTTGATAATATAGAGATGGTTTCGCTATTGCTGAGCAGTGCTTGCACAGTATCAAAGCCTTTTCTGATTTTTGTGCTGCCCTGCCAGTGAGTAGTCTGGGGGTGCACGTGTAGCTGGGAGGGAACACAGCCAGGACAGCTGATCTCAACTGACCAAAGGAATATCCCATATTCTCTATACGTTAGGCTCAGCATACAGAGCTGGGGGAAGAAGGAAGATGGGATGTTTGGAGTGATGGTATTTTTGTTCCCACGTCATAATTACACATAATAGAGTCCTCCTTTCTTGGGGATGGCTGAACACCTGCCTGCCCATGGGAAGCAGTGAAATAATTGCTTGTTTTGCTTTGCTTGTGTGTGTGTGTCTTTTGCTTTCTCCATTAAACTGTTCTTATCTCAACCCACAAGTTTTCTCACTTTTGCTCTTCCAATTCTCTTCCCAATCCTTCTGGTGGGGGAATGAGTGGGTGGAAGCATGTGGCTTAGTTGTAAACTGGGGTTGAACCATGACAAGTATAAATTTAGATTTCCGTTGAAAATGTACTTCATCTTTTTATGTGTTTAAAATCTGAGAATTTGAAAACCCATGGAGCATGCATCATGCAGAACATCACCTGTTTCAGGTGTTGCTGGCACAGAATTTCTATGGAAAGTTATGAGTTGCTTTTCCAAAAGTAAATTGTGTTTTTTCACCTTTGTTTTGATGCCACAATTGCTCAGTTTTGTTAGCACATCAGGTGCAAACCAATAATTCTTATAATCAGCTTGAAATTTTTTTTTTTTTCTGAAACTGAGCAGAGGGTCATAATTACAAGTAACATAATTAGAGTGGAAAAATTATTTAACTGAGCCAAAGTCTTGGCATAGATGATTACTGTTTTTTAAAAAACAGATACATAAAGCTTTTTGGAGGTTGAGATATTAGTAAATTCAAGGAGATAGCTTAGGAGATGAAAGATAGATTCTCTAAGCTGCTAGAAAAAAATTACATGTGATTTTGCAATATATTGCAGAGATGCCAGCAGAAGGTATGTGGCGTGTGTATGCATGACTGTATTTTTGAACATGTATATTTCAGTATGTAAAACAAGAAAAGGAGCTGAAATGTGATAGTCTGGTACTAGATATTGACAGTTTAGTTGGTGAAAATAAATTTATAAGAGCTAAAAAATTTACAGTCTCTATCTAAGGCTTGACCTCTTCATTTTTAAGTTTTGCGCATGCACAGCATTCCTCAGGAAGCTAGCTCTATATTAAAAACACAGGCAGTAAAAACTGTAGAAGTAGGTAGAAAAGTAGTGTGTTATCTATTTGCCACACTTGCCTGCAAGCGCAGTACTACTTAACAGTGAGCCCATTTGCTGCAGTTATTCATAGGCTGTAGTGTGATTTCATTAACTAAAACATTAGAATTAAATTACATCTGTCCCGTATGGTGTAGCAAGGGCAGAGAGAGCATATGCAGGAGGACTACATTTGTAACAGCATACCTTTGCTAAAGTCAGCTTTAATTTGGCTTTCAGCATTCAGATACACCGTGTCTGGAAGGTGATAAATACCACGGTTTTCATGTTCATGCTCAGCTCTTACTGCAATGTTAGGGTTTACACAGCTGCGTTTCAATGTCCTCTCTTTAGACCGGTTACTGGTGCATCTGTCTGCTTTCTCTGTCTTCTGCACTACTATGATACTGATACATAAAATACCCTTTTCTCCAAACTGTGGCTTATTAGCGTGGGTTGAAGCAGATGATGCAGCAAATTCTTCACTGAATTATACTATTTATTTTAAAAATTACTTATTAGATGCTCTTTAACCTCAAAAACTATTTTATGAATCAGAAATCAACAGAGTTAATGAAGGGCAAACATTATTTTGCCAGATTGCCCCCAAATCAAGAATTTCAAAGTAATATTCTATAGCTCCTTTGGAAATTCAAAAACATTTAAACAACACAGTTTTAAATGTTGTTAAGTGATTTACTTTCAAAATAAAATTTGATGATCAAGCTTATATTTCAAAGCAAAATTTTACTTTCTCTGTCTTTTTGCTTTTTTTCCAGTGGAATTGCTTGCAAGGTTAGGTGTAGCTCCTTTGTCTGTACTGAAGAAGGATCTTATCTAAAGGAACTTATGAGGATAAAATAAAACTCAATGGTCTAATTTAGTTTTCTTTGATTGATAACTTATCCTTCTACATGAAAATGAAGATTTGACAAAAATAGTGATAGAGGTTTTCAGGCTTCCAAGAGGTATGTTAGAAGTGAATGAAAAAAATGTTGTAAATGAACAATTAAAAAGTTGTGTAGAAGTGCCAAATTATGTCATGATGGACATACTTTATGAGTTTTTTGTATAAGTCCCCTTGGAAAACTTCTTAAATTTGTTTTGGACACAAAGGCTGCCTACTTTTCCCTGTAGGCCTAGAGAGTTTTCTTCAGTTCATATTTCACATATAAAATGTGGTCACTACACCACTTCATCAGTCATTTGTGCTGCTGAAAAGCCTATGTTGCCACTAGAACTTGAATTTCATTTTGGATGTATTAAGAATTTCTAGTTGGAAGGCTGGAGAAGCCTTATAAGTTTTGAAAATTAATTTAAGAGAATCATACAAAGCTCAGACTTACCTGCTCTTAGAAGAAATTCTTGGCATCACAAAATCAAAGTGGGAAATCATTTCTCACCTTGTAAAAGTCAAAGGCATCCTCTGCATTTTTATTATTCTGTTGCAATCCCAATATTATTTTTCCATTCTCTAACTCTTTCTCATCACTATGTGATCAAACCATTGCCTGGAAAGGAAAGGTTAGATTTATCAATCAAAGTTTGCTAGCAGGGCTCAAAATAATTGAACCCTCAGGAGAAACAAGCCTTGTGTATCTTTTTTTGTTGTTGTTGTTTCAATATCTCCATAAAAAGCCATTTCAATATGTTTGGTTCTGTGGCAGGAGATTTTATGAAGTGTTTATCCTTTTCCTAGTTGCAGAAAGCAAAGCTGATATATCTATAGCTATATCTATATCAATATCTATATCTAAACCTATATCTATATAACTATATATCTATTTACATATAGATATGTATTTGCTGGTTTAGTGCCAATAAAAATTTTTCACAGATTCTCAGATCTCTTAGCATGCAAACAAAGATTTTTTGGGCGTGGTCAAATTAATCTTTGGTTGTGAGTTTTAATGGGATTCTGTCCAGAATCTAATTCTGACATCTAAGAAAGAACAGAAAGTAGCTCTGATGACAAAGTGGTCATCTCTGATTTCTAGTCATGTGGTCTTGTGCTGGAACATGTGCAGTGGGTTTCCACAGTTGCAGTAATAGCTGTGATTTACCAAACATGCTGTATGACCACATTTTCTAACACAAATGTTTTAAAATTAACTTACTCTACAAACCTGTTGCAATAAGAAAAAAAGACACATGAAGGTGTATAATTAGATCCTTCACAGCTATGTGAATGAGAATACTGGTTACTGAACTGCACATCTCTCTCAGATTTTTAAGTCATGGTGGACACCTTTCGTGAGTTTGCTTCATACAGAAGAAAGCACAGGTAGCTGTAACTAATGCAGTCTTATACACAAAAATCTCAAGATCTGAAACCTGAGAATAATTCTGAAAACTGTTAATAAATTAACAACTTAAGGTCACACTCTCATAAACACTACTAAATTGTATAGATTTGTTGTGGAACACACTTAGTGCCAGTAGCTCGGAGTGTGAACTGCAGGTTGTGCCCTGGCTGGTGGTAAATGGCTGGAGCCCAAACAACGAGCTGTGGAGCACTGACCTTCTGCCTAACAAAGGGCCCAGTCCTGCAACACCAGCCTCCACCAGAGCCTCTGTAGGACCCAATGAACTGTGAGAAGACCCCAGACTAAATAAAACCATTGGACCAAGAGGCAGATGCAAAGCATGAAGTATGTATAAAGAGTGGGTGCAATGACTGCAAGAGTACAAAAGCCCAGGGATTCCTTTATTCAGGGTACCTTCCTGGTGCACCCAGATTGTGCTTTTATTATGTTGCTTCTCCACAATTAATTATTTAGAGGAACCAGAGGTCTGAAATTCTGCAATGGGAAACCCACGTCGAGCTCGGAACAGAAATTTGTCTGCCAGTGGGGGTGTGAGGTGTGTAGAGAGTCAAACAGAGCAGCCATCAGTTCACTGGAGCTGCCCGCTGTGAAGGGGCTTTGGTCCCAGCAGTTAAAATGTTGGGCAGTGTGACTCTGACTCCCAGAGTGACATCTGAATGATCATACAAGAAAATTTCCTCAACAGATTACCAAGAGGAGAAGCATTTGTATACTACACCGTGTACACCAGGATCCCCAATATAGAAAAGATATGGACTTGTAGAGTGAATGCAGAGAAGGGCCATGAAAATGATCAGAGAGCTGGAATACCTTTTCTGTGAAGAAAGGCTGAGAGAATTGTTGTTTAACCTGGAGAAGAAATGACTCCAGAGTGGCCTTTTGCGGTGTTCCAATATAAGTATAAGAAAGATGGAAAGATATTTTTTGCCAGTGTCTTTAGTGACTGGACAGCTGGTAGTGGCTTCGCACCGAAAGGTTTTGTGTTGACTTCAGTGAATTTGGATGTGAACTATATGCAAACCTGGAAAATACAGGGTATATCTGTTTTGGCAGCCCATTCTGATCAGAAAGAAAGCTTATTTCTCAGAATATCTCTATGAAGAACCCACTTCTGTTTAAACACATTCAGCAGATAACAGGTACAAACTACATGCTAGAAAACTACAGGATATACCTCTGGGGCATACAACTCCTAGACAAAGGTTTTGATTTCACCAGCTCCCCTTGAAAAAAAGGCTGTCAGGAAACAATATTAAATTCAACTTTGGACCCCTGTAAGAAATTATCCTTTTAGGTTCACAAAATTCCCGATATGAAATTGAACTTGAAGATTAATAGAGTACCACTCAAATTACACCTTAAAGTTCTCAGAAATTGGAATTTCTCAGCCTCAGCTCTCATTGTAGATAAAATTCTTACACAGCTTGGGAGTCACTTCCTTCTAATAGTAATAATCTTATGGCTTAAATGTTTTAATTAGAAATTTGTCAGGCATTGGACCATTCATTCGCTTCTTGTATGTTTTCCAGTTGGAATAGTTTCTCATGAAGCCATTTGTCATCTTTTTCCCCACTCAGTGTCACACTCCTTTTGGATGTCACAGGGAAGCTTAAATTTTAGAAGCCATTTAGTTCCAGTCAGATGCATAACATCCACAGCATAACACCCAGGTAGGCTCTGCAACAGGTCAGTAACATCCATATTGAACTCTGGGAGAAGCAAACACCACTATCCCACATACTCTTGTGTCAAAGTATACTTTTTCCAATGGATTTTAATTCTTTATTTCAGTTCATTATGTGCATTAGAAATTTTTAAAGAGATATGTTAATATAAATAATGGCACTTTACAGGAAAAAGAACATTGCCAGAAAAGGGCATAATTTTGCAAAAATTATTTTGCTTCAAACATTTGTGAACTTTTTAAAAATGAAAATAGTATTTTGTTCAACTTTTACAATTTATTTAACTTAGAAATCTTGAATTTTTTTTTCAGGTCTCAAGTGCCCTGTGTCCACCAGTGTCACTTTAGCTGTAGAGAAGAAAAGCAGAAGAAAAGAACTGCTCCAATCAACAAAAAGTCTAAAAGAGTATCTGATGAAAAAAAACTCCCTCACACAATCCTGACTCATTCTATTTTTGATAATACATGCTTCTTAGCTTCTGTTTGTTAAAAGAAGTTTCAATGAATGGGTAGATACTTGGCAAAAGTATATTGAATAAAAAGGCCTCTTTCAGAGTGAATTATATAAAGGCCTCTTTCAAAGAGAATTATGTAAATCTCTATTATAAATTTCATGAAAATATAAAACTGAGCTGATTTGTTTAACAGTGATTGTACAGTTCCCTTAACAAATAAAATATTTTAAAAGTGGGCTTTTTTTTTCAAATTTAAATAAAACTGAAATACACATCTAGATTCATTATCAAAACATTAATCTTCTTAATGAAAAAACTTGCTCCTGGTTACCGCTACATCCATTATTGTTGAACGTAGAAGTCAAACTCAGTTCATCTATTAATAGTTTTTTTGCAATTGATTACAACATTTGCTGTAGATCTTATACTGGACATGTTTAGTCTTGTAAAGACATTTTATTTTAAAATGGTTGAAATGTGTTTTTGAGGAAATATGGTTTCAAGTAAAAAGCATAGTGACTTTTTTATGACAGGATTTGTTGCCATAAACTTTTGTAATATTTTTTTTATTGATACCATGCCAGTAGCCAACAATTTGTACTGGGGATTATGCACTCATAGAGAGCTGAGATTCTTACCTGTAGCCATTCATTACCTAAGTTAGACCAGTATTTTGAAGATTTTATTATATAAAATGGTTTCTAGAAAATTCTCCAGATGGAGATGGAGTTCTCGAGATGGAGTTTTTTTTTTATACAACAATGATTTTCTCTGTATCTGCTGATATTCTAGAAAGACAATGCTCATCTTTAATGCTTGATAAGGTCCAAAGCAATCATTGCGTGAAAGAAACTAACAGAATGGTCAGCTTCACCACTTCAGCAAAGTCCCTGTGGAGAACCTGTAGATTTTGTAGTGCTGTACAGCTTGTTCCACAGAACAATCTCCATTTGGTCTCAAAAAAATCCTTCTTTAATAATAAAAAATCCTGCACTATGTTTCATCGTGGGAGTAGCCAGGGGCATAGGGGAGGAAAAGGGAAAAAATCAGTATGAGTATTTTAACTCTTACTCTGTATGTACCAGAAATGGTGTTTCTGTTTTCTTTGAAGGCCTTCTGATGAGTTTCATGGGAAAAAAATTAAGAAGCATTAAAAAAAAATGCATCGTTCAAGGTATATGTGCCCTCATTTACCTTCATGCTTTTGCTTGTTTGTGCAGATCCAGATGGATTTGGAAGTTTCTAGTTGAATAAAGTTGTAAAAATATTGCAAAAAATTTACAACTTCCCTACTCTCTTAGAAAGCTGGAATAAACACATCCTTAATGAGATTTCAATACTTATCTCTAGAAAGCATTAATTCCTGACTTCATACATGGTAGCCATAGAAGGATTTTTGCATGATTTGACAGCTGAGAACCTGAACTGTCTTACTGCACTTGCTGCTGTCTGGCACATGGACTAACAGGGGCTTAGATTTTAAAACACAAGTGTGGCTTTTCCCTTCGAACAGTGTAAAAATGGATGGTTGCATTGTTAAAGAAAAGAAAATAAAAATACACAAACTCTTGAAAAAGCTATTTTCATTAACTTGCCTAGATTTTAAAAGCATGTTATTGAATAACCAAGTTAAAGTGTCAAGCTAACTCACACATTTACTGAGGACAACTGAAGGTAGTATTCTAATTTGACATAATCAGATAAACACTGCTGGAAATCCTTTGTTTTTCTTGGTATTCTCATTGCTGAAGAAGGTGCAGGCTAGAAATGATGAAGTAGACTTATAAGAAATGTTATCACTGTGATCAGCTGAAAAATATTGATATGTTACTAGCTCTGTCATATTTTCTAAATTATTAAATATTTCACATGCATTAGGGAAAATTGTTACTGAGGAAAAAGGACCATCCCTTGTTTTTCAGAAACTAGAAAGCCAAAAATGTGCCAAGTTCTCCACATCTTCAGGCTTAAAAGAACTAGGAGGAGCAATAATTCCTTTGATTTTATGTGCCGTAAACCAGGAGCATAATTATGCTCTAATCTTTTTAATTTTACACCATAAAATAAATGCCATGGTTGTCCCATTGCTTTCCATAAAATTGCTTTCCATATTTTCCCTTGTACCAGTTTCTGTTTTCTGTGCTATTTTCTATGATGGTTACTTACAAAGTCAGCACAATTCTGTTTTGGAAATGCTTGATTCTTCTGCATTTAAGAACTTCTCTGTCAACATGGAGTGAAAAAATGCAAAAAAAGAACACCCCCACATTCACCCCAAGAAAAAGAAGGCTGCAAGCTGCATTGGAAGGACAGCTGCTGCAGGTTTTCAACTGCAATACGTAGTACAATTGAGGTTTAAGCCTGGAAAAGTTAATGCAAAAATAGAATAGGGTAAAGGCATGTTTGGGACTACCAGAAAAAGAAGTACTATTGAAGTTTGCTATATTTCACTACTCCTGTTACTGAGATTTAAAAGTCAATCATAGAATCACAAAATGGCCTGGCCTGGAATGTGCCTCAAAGATCATCTAGCTCCAATCCCACTGCCCCAGTTCCACTAGAACGGGTTGCTCAGAGCCCCACCCAACCTGGCTTTGAACACTTGCAGAGATGGGGGATCCACAACTTCTCTGGGCAACCTGTTTCATTGCCTTATCACCCCCAAAATAAAGAATTTCTTTCTAATATCTAGTCTAAACCTACTCTCTTTTAGCTTAAAGCCATTCCCCCCCTTGTCCTCTTTACATATTCTTGTAAATAGTCTCTCTCCATCTTTCTTGAAAGAGGAATTGGAAAAGAAGCAGCAATTTCCAGCCGCTGGAGGTGGCTTCTCTTAAGTGTGAGGGCAAATATTCATTTAAGGAAGGTCTTGTGAATTCCCCAGGGAAGTGAACCGCTGCAGACAAAGGTATCCAGTACTTGAGAGAATTAGAAGTGCTGGAAATAATCTACAGAGATCTAAAAAGTGACAGGGTCCCTGAAGATCCAGAGGGTGCCCCTTCCACAATGGTCATGTGGAGGTGGGTGGTTAACAAAATTGCAACTCTCTCTCCACCAGCTAATAAGAAGGAAACACAAGCTTTTCTAGGCCTTGTGGGGTTCTGGAGAATGCACATTCCAGGTTATACTCATCTTGTGGGTCCCCTCCATCGAGTGACCCAGAAGAAGAATCTTTTCAAGTGGGGCCTTGAGCAACAACAGGCCTTTGAGCAGATCAAATGGGAAATAGCTCATGCAGTAGCTCTTGGGCCTGTTTGAAAAGGACCAGCCGTGCAAAATATACTCTACACTGCAGCTGTGGAGTAGGGCCTCACCTGGAGCCTCTGGCAAAGGACCCCAGGAGAAACCCGAGGACAACCATTAGGGTTTTGGAGCTGGAGTTATCAAGGATCAAATGCTCACTATAGTCCAGCTGAAAGAGAGATATTAGCAGCCTGTGGGGGGGTTTGAGCCACCTCAGAAGTTGTTGGGACAGAAGCATGTCTTCTCTTGGCACCATGATTGCCTGTCCAACACTGGATGTTCAAAGGAATCATCTCAACACATCACGCAACCACTGCTACAAGGAGTAAGTGGGTAGCATTGATTACACAACAAGCCCGAATGGGAAAACCCAGTTTCCCAGGAATCCTAGAAGACATTATGGACTGGCCAGAAGGCAGAGAGCTTGGAGCATTGCCTGAGAAAGTGACTCGTTCCCAAGAAGCACCAACATGTAACGAGTTACCAGAATATGAAAGAGGCTATGCTGTATTTACTGATGGATTCTGTCATGTGATAGAAAACCATCAGAGGTGGAAAGCTGCTGTGTGGAGTCCCACATGACAAATCACTAAGGCTGCTGAAGTGGAAGGTGAGTCAAGCCAATTTGCAGAAGTGAAAGCCATCCAACTAGCCCTAGAGACTGCTGAATGAGAAAAGTAGCGTGTATTCTATCTCTATACCAACTCCTGGATGGTGGCTAATGCCCTATGGACGCGGCTGCAGCAATGGAAGAAGACCAATTGGCAACACAGGGGTAAAAACCCATCTGAGCTGCTGCATTGTGGCAGGTAGAAAACATGACTCTGAAAGTATATCATGTAGATGCTCACATGCCCAAAAGTCATGCCACTGAAGAACATCAGAATAACAAATAGGTAGATAAGGCTGCTAATATTGGAATAGCTCAGGTAGGCCTGGACTAGGAGTGAAAGGGTGAGTTATTTATAGCTTGATGGTCCAGTGAAACATCAGCCCATCTACGAAGGGGTGGGCTCATGATTGAGGAGGGGTGGACCTTACCATGGAGGCCATTCAAGAATGTGCCTCCTGTAGCTGGAGCAAGAAAGCTTTGTCAATAGGATCCCCTTGATCAGGGAGCTGCTGCGGACACCACCCACAAGGTTCCCATAATTGCTTCGTCTGTGATTCTTGCCCACAGGCTTTTGACCTGCCCATGGCTGTTCTTCAGAAACAACTCTTCACACCTATTGATGTAGAGGACAATCCCTCCTCCAATTCTCCTTCCACTGCCTTTTCTGAACAACCTGCAGCCATTGATAGTTGCATCCCAGTCACGAGACTTGTCCCACCAAGTTTCAGTAATGCCAGCAAGATCATAACTTTCCAGTTGCACAGTGCATTCCAGCTCCTTCTTTTGTTGCCCATGCTCCATGCATTGGTGTAAAGTCACCTGAGCTGGGCTGTAGGCAGTGCTGCCTTCCTAGAGGAATAACCCTTAATTCTTTTGAAATATTTCCTTCATGTTTACTTGTTGGCTTCTGTTACCTCAGGAGTCCCTGACTCGTCTCTGTAAAACTTAAGGTGTGCTCCAGTGTGGCCAGCACCATTCAAAGTCAATGGCTGAGGGCCAGCACCCTGTCCCTCTAAGCTCTTCATACCACAGCTTGCCAAGGACAAGCATGATGTTGTACCACTCCCACATCACATCTACTTTAAGTAAGCTACACTGTTACACAGGATTTAGCAGTGGGCACTGTTCAGGAAATAAATTTCTTGACAAAGGCACTGGCAGTCAGAGGTAGTAGGCAGAGTCCAAATCTAGGCTTCTTGCTGAAATAAATGTTTATGGTTGGTTATCAAAATGCTGGTGTGTGATCAGTGTAGTATTGGCAACATTAACTACAGTTTATCCTTGTTCTATAATAGTTTACATGTTGAAGTGAAACAAAATAGACCACTGGTACTTCCTAAGCCTCTTTTCAACTGTTTGGTGTCTATACAGCTCAGCCTGCTATGATCAGTTTTATCCTGTAAATAAGACTCTTTTGTGTCCCAATTAGACTGGTTTGAGCTTCTCTCCATTTTATCCTCTTGTTAGACTTTCTCTGTACTGAGCCTATTTAACCATGGTGACACTCAAGCAGTTGTTTTGTTGTTTTGCTTTTTTTTTTTTTCATGTCTCATGATATAACTATACATTCATTGTTATAGGACAGAAAGAGAAGATACAGTCAAGCCCTAGGCTGTATACCTGATTGGTGATCAGTAAGGTCTGCCCAAGATCTTGCACTAAATTTAAATATTAAATATTAAAAAGCCTGTTAACTGGTAAACCTTATTGTTTCAGAATATTGCTGCTCTGTTCTTCAGAGCTCAAGTGTATTTTCCTTGATACCAGTGGCTTGCAACATTTTCTGTTCTCTGAACATGCTCTTCTTCAGTTTCTCTTTTCATGATAAACTCTAAAGGTAGGAAAGCAGAGTCAGGTGTCTGATATGGATTTAATGTAAATTTGACAGTGGAGAACACACAATTTAGTGCAATCAACTATAAGGGAATTTTTATGTGTTCTACGTCTTTATATTGGTGGACAATAGTATACGTTTGAATTAAGGTCCCTGTGTGTGTTTAGCCTGAATATTGAAACACAGTCTATGCTCATAACATTTTTCATCCTAAACAATCTGTCCTATCTGTCAACAAACAGATAATTTCGAAAACTTCTCTTGATTTTTTTGTAAATTTAATACTTGTTTTAAGTTTCTACTTGCAGTTGTAGAGTCTTCCTGGACTGAAGGTTTGCCGCTTGCAGCTGTGAATTAGTAACCTGGCATTCCATTTAGTAACTATGAAAAAATGAAAATTTGTCATATATTCCGAATTTGAACATCAGAAGTGCTCATTAAAAAGTACCAGGTCTTCGAAGAAAAAGTAACAAACTAAATTAATCCTTCAAAAAAAAAGTGAAGAAAACCCCCCAAACCTCTGAGTACTCTGCAGCTATCTGATGCTTTGAAGTGTTTCTCTGCATTTCTAAGGAAAGATACATTTTTCTGGTACCAGTATTTTGTTAAGACATTATGGGATATCTCTTCTTCAGATTTAGTCACACTACCATTTTCATTTGTTGATCTGCAGATATTTTTAACAATACACCAAATCACTGTATTAAGTAACTTTGAGTTACCAGGGCCTTGGAGAAATCACAGTCTGTGCAAACTTTAGGTAATATTTGCCAAATTGGAATGGAGCTTTTAGAGTCATTTTAGATATTTGTGAACGGCTGTGCAACATGCACTCACAGCAGAGAATTGTCCCACTTTATGTATCTACAACACTACTTTGATAAAAGTCATTCCGTCTGTATAACATATAGCACCAAGCCCTATGGTGATTGCTCTCCATTTGTTTCTATTCTGATGGAAATTCATACTTGTATATTCCTTTCCCTCCGATCTTAATTCTGACAAACAACATATTCATTATATCTCAGATAACATGGATTCAAATGCAGTGTTTGTTGTGACAGACTCGTATAGACTGAATAATTTGTGTAAATGCATAGCACCTCACACAAAGGTATAATCATGTCATGAACATCTCCAATCTTAAAATTTCCTTGCATTTCTAAGAAATAAAAAATGCAAGGAAAATGAAGAATTAATTAGATTAGTATTTCTGATTTCTGGAGTTACACATTTCATTTAAATTTAGTAAATTGGATTGCATAGCTATTCTTCAGGTGTAATTTCAGAAAAATTCTACTGTAAAATTACTAATAAGAGGAAAATTATTCCTGGAGTGTAAAATGTAAGAAAAATACTCTGTGTAATGCTGTTATTGACATATTATGTTTTAAGATTTCCTTCAGATATTCTTGGACCTTCATTCTGAGAAGTGAACAGCTTTGTAGATATGAATTCTATTACTGCTGTACTGTTTCTAATACATTTTTTAGCAGCTAAATGTCTTTGTACCACTAAACAACACCTACGTGGGAATGAAAGGGGAACGAAAGCTCATAAAATTGCAATAAAATATTTATTTCTCTTCAGCAATAAGATTAATTTTATCACTCTAGATTTATGACCCTGGAAATTCTTTGCTGGATATTTAATAAAGTAGCAGAACAAGGAGTCTGAGTTAGGGAATGCTTTGTGAAACTTGTGATTTACTGAAGAGAACAGATTTAGGTTTTTTCATGGGACTTAATAAAACAGCAACAAAATTGAATTAGCTTGGCATAAAGTTTAATTGCCTGACAAAAAGTTGATAGTGCTATTGTGTTACAGTGTATGTGTAACATACTTCAGAGTTGTCTTTTTTCTAGTCTGATTAGAGATTGGGCTCTGCTTCATAAAAAGGGCGACTTTCATTTGCCTATGGGCTTTATAAAAGGCGAAATTCATATGTGATTAGATTTGCATTTGATTTTTCTTGACTGCTTTTCAGAGCTGCAGTTTGGGAAAAATCTCATCTGTGATAATAGGGATAGACTTGAATGAATTTTCACATGTTCATAACTTATACGCGCCTTAAATCAAAACACCCAAAAGGGTTTTTTGTTCAAAACCTATCAAATAAATCAGAAGCAATTTAAGGGTTTTTGAGAGGAGTATTTATTTCTACTTATGTTATGTGATGGTTCCATAATAAAATATAAACACATATACCATATTCCAGTGAATTATATGATTATCTATTTGTATACTCCGGTTGATAATGTATGAAATATGGACATGAAACTATGACAATTATCTTTCATTGTTTTTCTAAATTTAATATTTTCAAGACGAAAAGAGATTTTTGTTTCATGTAATATTTTGGAAAGCACCAGAACTATTGATGATAAGATTTTTCCTCACAATTACTCAAATATCCTTTTTTTTTAAAATACTAAAATGACCCAGAAGAAAAAAAAAAAATTAAAAGAAACAAATAAATATGACTTTTTTTATTGTTGTGAAATTATAAGCCTTTCCGTAACAGTAGCATACAAGTCATACTGCCAGCATATATGTTGGAAAAAATCATTACAGTCTTTGGCCCTTCTGGAGGTTTTGATGTGCTGCTACTCATTTCTAACTCTGTGTCCAGAAATTGCATTGGTATAAATGCTACATCATGTGATAATCAGAGACTTAAATTCTGGTGCAGACTAAGTCACCATAAAAGTCTTAGTCAATATATCACATAGTTTCAGAAAGATACAGACTTTTACTGCAATTTTAGAATGTTGAAACTTTCTCTATTAATAACAAATTCATAGAAAAAATTCTAATACACTCTTTTCTATCACTTCAATAGGCTGTGTCTGTGCTGATTATTAAGACAACTGAGATGGAGCTGCAAAATATGAGAACTGTTTTGTAATTGAGTAGAGCTAAATTTTAAGACCATTATAAATGTTTAAAAGCGAAGCACTGAAAGTTAAAAATGGCAAATCATATCTAAGGGATAAAACATATTTATTGAGTGAAGTAACTCTACTTCTTAATATTGTATTTACTATTATGCATGGACAAGATCATGCATGAGATTGGAGATTTTAAGGTCTCATCACCAGAAAATACTGATAATGTTTTAGTCAGTTATTCCTTTTGACACTTTTAAGGAAAGATACTGCATGATGTATTTTAGTATGATTTAAAGCAAAGGCAGATGAAGGGTTGCTGAAACGATAAATTCTTTATGACATATTTATTGGTAAAATGCATATAATTGGTAGATTAAAATGTAAGAATCAGAAGCATACAGCCCCAGGGTGCTAGATTAGTAGAAACCTTAAAAGCTTTATTTTGCTCTCCTGGAATTGTTGAGAAAGCATACTTAATTAGCATAAAATGCATTAGTAGCAATTAAACAAAGTTGAGGTCAACAAATTAACCTTTCTTTTAAATTTAAATATGACTTCTTAATTTTAGAGAGTCAACAACTCAGTGAAAATGACATTTGATTTAAATAGCGTGTTCTGATATTGTTGAAATAAAAACACACTCTATCCCTTCTATGTCAAGCATAATATTATCAAGTTCACCTGAGAGTCTAACTTTGCCAGGAGTGCAACTCTGTCTTAATTTCTAAACAAATGTACAGCTATTAAATTCTTAGATTCTGTGCTAATAAAAAGTATTACTCCAACTTTAAGAAGTGACTCTCCTTGTTGAAATTTTTGTTCAGTGAAATGAAAAATAGACATTTAAGTACTCGTTGTGTCCCCTAAGATAGTATCATGCATATCAACAGGAAGATTAAGAGTCTGTTCTTGGACTGTAAGCTCCTTTGAGTGTCTTTCCCCTATGTGAAGAAATTTCTTGAAGGTTAGCAAGTAAAAATTACTGTACCCTTAAAATTCTTAACTCATGTCCTGAAACATAAGTTCATTCAATAATGTATAGATGAAAGCCCATAGTTTGATTACCAAATTAAATGTAATTTACAGTATAGACGTAGCACTTAGGCAATCGCCTTAGTGATGTCCTCAGGTGGATGACAGGAAATATGATAAACAAGAGAGAAAGCAATTGATTCTACAAAGATAATCCTCCCCACCATAAGGGAGATGCTTGTGATATAATTACCACTAAAGGTGTGTCTGGCAAGGGAAAAGTCAACAGAAGAAACATGTCTTTTGCAAATATGCAGACAAATCTTAAAAGGGATTAGCTGTCTCTTTTTTCAGTAGCTGTTTTCCAGCAGGTGTTCCAAAGCAGAAGTCATCACAGAAAATTTTATGTACAGGGCCACCAGTCACAGGTTCAGAATTCCTGGTCCTCAATCAGCAGAATGGAATTGCAGATGCATGGCAAACCTGGCAGGGTCACCAAGAGCTACTGCCAGTGATGCTATAAGTCAGAAGTCCCACCAAAATATGCTTGTATCACAAGAGCTTTTCCACAAATTGAACATATTTCTTAAATGTTTTCTTGAGTGTATTTTACCTAGGATTAAGTAAATATACTTCATATTAAGTGAGTATCATAATTTCTCCGAATCCAATCCAATTATTTTCTTCTGTGTTATCTGGGCAGTTACAATCTGTCTGAAGTATAATGTCTTACCATCATGGCGGTAAAGTACTATAGTATCTACCTTGTTCTCTGTAACCTCAACTAATTGTGCAGTGTCTGTCAGTCATTATAAAACATAGCATTCCCTCTGGCTGAACTGTTGCACTTCCACTTCCTCTGGACACTGTAGGTAGTAAAACTGACAATGAAATGGAATCATTCAACATTTAAAAATAGAACTATCATTCTGTGGATACTTTCCAACGTTTTCATACCACTCTTGATTCAAAAATACCTGCCTGTGTATGTACTTGAATTTCTCGTGGGCTGGATATTCCAACAGCAAAAAGAAATGTTGGCTAAATAGCCTAGGATAGTATTAAAAATAACAGGGTAATGTTAAGTGAATGAATATGTAGTGGAAGACATCATGAGTGTTTAGCCATAGCATTTCACTTTGATGGAAACTAAACCTGAATTATCTCAAATGTCTCAAAACATTGGAAAAGTTACGAAAAATCATTGACAGGATGATAGATTAGATAATTAGAACGTCCTTCTTGCCACTAATTTCTTGGTAGCAGACAATGAGTATAAACTCTGTCTGTTAATAATTTACTACCTTGCTTATTTTAATCATTTATATGACAGTTCTTATCTCCTCAGATAGCAGCACTTCTGTGTATTTAAAAAAAAATATTTCCAGTAGAAGGGTGACCAGACTTATCAACGCAATTAAGAAACTATGTATTCATTTTAGGAACTGGAGCATTATGTGGGGTTTTTTTAAGTAGAGCCAACTGAAATGTTGACATAGAACTACCACTGAAGAACTTAGATTTCTGAAGTCAAAAACCCAATTTTTCTATTGAAATCTCAATTATGACACTAGTTTAGAATTGCCTTTGTTTGCTAAATCTCTCTTATTTATTCCTGTGTATGATGACAAACTGTCATCTGTTTAAAGCATGATAGGAGCTGCAAAATATGCCCTGGTGGAGACAATTGACTCAGCAGTTTGCAAGTCACAAATACTGCAATTTTAAAGCAACTAAAGTAAGGAAAACAGGTTTTGACTATTTATAACTTCTTAACCATTGGTCTGACAAAGCTTTTGTAAAACCACATGTCTGCATGGAAAGTCAAGAAGAAATCTAGAATGAAAGAAAGACAATCTTATTTTACTGTTTGACTCAGACATTTGTTGGACTTAACAATGCTTTAAATATATCCTTACAAGCTGGAAGCTATTTTTTGTAATAGTATTACAATAATGTGATAGTGTTAAAGATTTAACAATCCAAAATATTATATTTCATAGCATTCATTAAAAGAATAGCTGTTGCCATTTTAATATTTTAAATAACAGACCAAAAGATTTCAAAAAAGTAATCTAACTTTTCATTCTTACTGAAAATCACTCTGGCCATTTCTTAGGCTACCTGGTCATATGAACTAACATGGTTCATCCTATAGAAACCTAATTTGATTTGCCAAGTGTCTTGAACATCCTAAACAGCCCTGAAATGCCATAATCTCCAAGTTTTTCTTTCTCAAACTATTATGCAACCTGAGCTCTGCTTTTTCTTTGACTTGTTATTTGATCTTAAAAAACATTTGTGCAAGTATTACTTCATAACCTTGAAGCTTTTTTGAAATCCATTTTTTTTTCAATCATAGTATTGGATTCACAACATGGAAGGATGAAAAGTAATTTATTGATTAATGAGTAACAAAAGTTTTCAGTAAACACAACATTTTAAGCCATTTATGCCAACACTTCGAAGCCTACACACACAGAGAAAGGAGTTGTAGAGGAATGGCAAGACAAAGAGATCAGGTCTCTTTTTGAATTTTCCTCTTGAAAGATGATGTAAGGCTGTTTGACCAAATAAATTCACTGGATGGACAAAGGACTACTGGCTGTATTTTCTGATGAAATGTAGGCTTTGATAGTCTGCTGGCCTATAGCATACCTGCCTAGTTCGGAAAAAAACTGCATCCATGCTAAACCAGTCTGAAGGTAGGAGTAGCTAGGTTGAATAACTAAAAACTTTGGTTTTGTAAATATAATTTATGATAATTGAACCAGATCATAAAATTATTCATATTAACAAAAATGGGATTTATAATTACACAAATTATTTCACTGAGAAAATGATGCAATCAGTAATATTAATTTGAGGACATTTTCTGCCTACTGAACACTAAGTGCATGTTCACAGCAGACACATTGAGAAAACCAATTGGAAGCCTTCCAAATAGATTCTTATGGTCTGTCATGTCACTAATTCACAAATTAAATCACTTCTGAAGAGGAATATGATATGATTTTTCAGAACAACTTCAAAGACAGTTACAGCCAATTGTGTCTGTGATTTACACATCAAAGTAGTAATAATAAAAATACTTAGTTATGCATAGCTCTTTGATCCTTGGGTCATGATGCACTTGTCAAAGGTAGGTAAGTATTACTTCCCCAATTTTACTGATGAGGATACTGATTTCCTCAGGGTGCTCAGTAAAACAAAGTAAAACTGAAAATTTATGCCTGTGTTTCTTAACAAAGCTAAGCAGCTTGTCAAGAAGTATTCATTGTGTAGAAGCTATATTGCAATTTGAAAAACTGGGGGCCCGATCCAGAGGACTCTGTTAACAAGCACAAGTCTTCATATAGCATTCTTTAGGCTAAAATACTCTTTCTTACTCTACTGCTTCTCTTCATCACCTACTGTCACATCTTTGTCTTATGTTGCTGTATTTCTATGATTTCAATTACCTCCTATTGAGCAAGTGAATTGTGATAACTTATCACTTACCAGACTGCAGCAATTTTCGTGCCAATAGTCTAAATAGGTAAAGAAATTATGCTATGATAAATTTTGCTGAGCAGCTGGATAGATAAGAGACACCAAGGTGATTGAGAGTGGTGCATGGAACTGACACCAACAGATGGGAAGGAATGACGGGAAAAGATACTGCATGTGGGGGACTGAGAGTGGTGCATAAATGCAGAGGACTTCCGGTTCAGAGCCTTGATAGGAAATACAATTTTAGAGGAGAATAAAAAGGAGTGAACGGAGTGAAATAAGCCTTTAGATAAAAAGGATTTGTACACTCAAGTGTCACAAAAGAGTGGTTAGGCTACTTAAAGAATCACTGACAAAGGTATTGGCAAAAAACAGATTTTAATATAAATTTATGAAAGTGTGATTTTAACAGAGTTCAATGGCAAGGTTCACTCTATTACTTACTACATGGATTAAGCATATATAAGAAAATCAGATTAGATTCAACTAAGAAGGATTTACACCAAGACAAAAGATACAATGAAAAATGGGTGAAAAATTATTTAGCAGTATCTATTTGTTGATTAATAGTATTTACTATGATTGTAACAATAATTGAATTATAAATTCATGATAACATTCATACCATAGCCAATTCATACACACAGAAGCACAGAAATGTATACATCTATATCTACATGTGTAACAGTACCATCAAAAATTCCCCTCGAATTCAGTGAAATATGTCAAATATCCTAGTGTTTCTCAACAGGCATGGGTTACCCCTTGAGGCGTATTTGTGTGTGTAGGGGGTATCAGCCTATGCTTTGCTGTCAACAATGGTCTTTTCAGTATCAAAATTTAGAATCTTAGAATCATTTAGGTTGGAAAAGACCTCTAAGTTCATTGAGTCCAACCATTAACCCAGCACTTCCATGTTCACCACCAAACCATGTCTCCAAGTGCCACATCTACATGCCTTATGTGCATTTCCATGGATGGCTATTCCACCACTTCTCTGGGTGGCCTGTTCCAGTGCCTGACCACACTTTCAGTGAAAATTTTGTTTCAAATATCCAATCTGAACCATCCCTATTGGAACTTTAGGGTCATTTCTTCTTCTGTCACTTGTTATTGGGAGAAAAGACTGACCCCCACCTGGCTGCACCCTCCTTTCAGGCAGTTGTAAAGAGTAATAAGATCACTCCTTTTCTCCAGGCTAAACACCCACAGCTTTGTTAGAAACTCCTCATAAGACTTGTGCTCAAGACTCTTCAAGCAGCTTTACATAAAGCTTGAGTTTGCTTTCTTTATCTAATGCAATAGAGCTCTTTCAAAGAAGTAGCCTGCCAGGGCCTAACCTTGAAACTTCCATTATTTATTTGGTAATAAATATATTTGACAATAATGTGTATGTTTCTAGAACACAATATTATCTTTACACTCCATTTCCATGCAGGATTGATATGGTACTTTAAAACTTCAGTGTCAAAACTCAGTATTATTATATAGATTTTATATTCACAATCTCAGGCCTAATAAAGCTAGTTAACCATAGAACCATAGAATGGTTTGGGATGGAAGGGATCTTAAACATTATTTAGTTCTATCCCTTGTGCCTTTGGCTATACTAGGTTGCTCAAAACCCCATGCAACCTGATCTTCAACACTTTCAGAGATGGGACATATACAAATTGTCTGAACAAGCTGTTCCAGTGTCTTACTACTCTCACAGAAAAGAATTTCTTCCTAACTTATACATTAAACCTACTCTTTTCCAGTTCCAAGCTATTAACCCTTCTCTTATCACTACTAGCCCTTGTAAAAAGCTCCTCTTCACCTTTCTTGTAGGATAGTTGAAAACTTTTGAGATCATCAAATAATTGAAACAATTCTGGAAAATGTCCTGAATAGAATGATGCAGTATAAAATACTTTTCATATACAAGATGTTTTTTGTTTCTTTGCAAAATACGGTTCATAATTTTGCAGTTGTCATTAGAGAAAAGAGTAGTTTTAGCACAAAAAGGGACAGTAGAACTGTGTTTTGATTCCTCCCTCCTCCCTACAATATATATACAGTAGAATAGAATAGAATGGAATAGAACCGAACCAGCTGCAAAGGATGTACATGATCATCTAGTCCAACTGCCTGAACACTTCAGGACTGACTAAAAGTTAAATGCAGCACTAGTCTCACTCTTGTAGGTTTTCTCTTATCTTTCTCCCCCAGCTAAAGACTGCAAAGGTGATCCCCTCTGCTCAGCACCCATCAGGCCTCATCTGGGCACTGCATGCCTCTGGAATCCCAGGCAAGAGAGAGAAAAGAAACCAGACAGGCTCAGGGGAGGCAAAGAGAGTCTGTGGGGCTGGGGCTGGTTCATCATGGAGCAGAGGAGGAGTTGGGGTGCCTCACACAACCATACCACAGTGCCTGTGGGGAGATCATAGAGGGAATGGGGCCAGTCTCTTCCCAACACTTCCTGGTCAGGCAATGAGAGAGAGCAGTATCTCGTGAAACTGGAAAGATTCAAGCTGGAAATAAGGAAGAGAAATCAAAATCCCATTAACCACTGGAGTGAGCTGCCCAGAGAGTTTGTGGTATCCCTGAGTCTGAAGGCTTTCAAGACATGAGTGACCACAACCCAGAGCACAACAGTTCCAAGTCTGTGAAGGGATGCTGGCTGAAGTCCCAGAAGAGAAAGCATTGCCAGTGGCAAATGTAGCAAAGGTTTCTGAAGAGGCTGCAATGTCAGAAAAACACTTTCTGATTTCATTTGATTCAGCAGCTTTCACAAGCATTTATTTAGAATAAAACAGTCCCAGTTGTAAGTGACCTACAGTGATCATCTAGTTTAACTGTCTGAACACTTCAAGGGCTGACCAAAACATAGAATATTTTGAAGGCCATTGTCCAAAGGCTTCCTTTTAAGGCACTGGCAGGCACCTAACTGAGAGGCCTGTTCCAGTGTTTGACCAACCTCTTGATAAAGAAATGCTACCAAAGCACTGAATCTTAGGGAGAAGAGATCAGCACCTCCTTCACCATTTCCCCTCCTCAGGAATCTGTAGAGAACCAGTTCACTCCTCAGCCTCCTTTTCTTCAAGACAGTCAAACCCAGAGTCCTCAGCCACTCCTCACAGGTTGTGCCTTCCAGCCCTTCCACCAGCTTTGTTGTCCTCCTCTGGATGTATTCAAAGACCCTCCCATTCTTCTCCAACTGTGGAGCCCAGCACAGCACACAGGACCCAAGGTGAGGCCACACCACAGCTGAATCCAGCAGGATGATCCTATCTTTTGGCTGGCTGGTGATGCTGTGTCTGATACAGCCCAGGAGGAGGTCTGCCATCCTGGCTGCCCAGGCACACACTGCTGACTCACACTGAGCCTACTGTCCAATTTTTGTCTGGATGTGTTACCCAGATCTGCCTCACAAGGCTTGGAAATTAACATCTTCCTGATCTTGCCATCTGCGTTTATCACAAGCTCTGTTGTGGCAGCTCGTCTTAAGGGCACTTCCTTCTTTGACAGTGGTTTGAGACATGCGACTGCATTCTTTAAGTCCTCACAACTACTGACTCAAGAAACCGATTGACTCAAGAAAAAGACTCAGCATGAGGACTAATTAGCATGAGAAGCGAATAATTTAACCAATAGATGGTAGTCTATTAATTTATAAGAGAAATAAGTAACTTGTAGCCAGTAGAAAGGTGATTTCTTTATTTGCTGAAATGTATATAAAGCATAAAGTTTTGAGAATCAGGGCTAGCTTTGTGGTTTTCCCACCTAGCTCCCATCTTCGCACAAACATGAAATAAACAAATACCTCGACTCTTTGTGTGATGTTGCTTTACTACACATCCAGTGATAAATTCTGCTTTTAGGGACATCAGCAAGAGCAATACTTTCCTGCCTGGGCCATATACCTGCTATATAGTTTAGTATTTGTTTCACTCAGAAAATGCTTCCTTTTACTCCTTCTACAATATGATGTATTGTAAGTCTCTCAGGAGCTAGTCCAAAAATGCTAGAATCAAAACCCTTGAGAAATACAAACACTATAAATACAGCTCATCAGTTTTCCCTTTAAAATTCGAAACCATCAATTAATGTATCTACTTTTTTTGTATTTATAGATACATATTTCTCTCAAAGCAAGTTCATACACTGCAGTACGTCCAATCCACAATGTTTTCTAATCTAGTAAAGAGGCAGGTGGAAAAAGACCAGATGCCATTAGGTTGTCACAGTTTAGTGCACTGTTGTAGGTGATCATATGGTGTAGTGAGGAGTACAGCACATGGACCTCCACCTGGAAAAATGGAAAATTCATGAATTATCTATCACATCCAAGTTAAAAACCTACATACTTGGTCCTCCTTGGTCCACACCGAAAAAAGAGACATTACCACAGAAATTCAGTAGTGCCCAAGTAATGCAATCAACTGTTTTCCAAAATGGATGGCAAGATGTGTTTCATCCTATTTTTACCCATTTCGCTACCGTCGCTTCTTTCAATATTAAACATCAGGTCCTGCTACTCTTACACATTTCAGAACTTTTAGTCTCTGAGTTGCCAGCTGTAATAACCTAGGTCCAATTCTTCATACCGACTGAACAGCTTTGCTCTCTGGAAGTGTTGGGGCACTGCAGAGCCAGGGTCTCCCTGGGGCTGGGGGTATAACTTGGTTCCCTGTTTTCCCTGCCAACGCCTTCCTGAGATTCCTTCCTTCTCCCTGGTGCTACAGTTGCATGGCATCAGGAACTGTATTGAGCATTTGCCCAAAGACCCCATTCCTTGCTATTGTTCCATTCCCTACTAATACAGACGGCAATTTAATTCTTTGTAGCTGACAGTATATTTTCAACTGGATAATCACACACACACACATGCACACACATATGTACAGGGTTCTCATTCTCCATTTTTATAAGAAAACACTTTGAATGAAATGCTCTGGAGGAGAACAAGAGTACCCAGGTCAAACTTCAAAAGTCCTAGAGACATGTGAGCTGTATAAGCATCTGAGTTTTATAAGACGAAGGAGGGAATCACAGAGGTAGGTCAGAAGTTTCGAAACTTTCCAATTTTGGAAAGGCAAAATTTGCTGTGAAAACAAAATCATCTCTTTCCTGCTTGTTTCTTTTCTGGCAAAAAAAAAAAGATCATACTAAAATATTAATATAATATTAATATAATATTAATGTAATATTAATATAATGCCACTATTTTCCTCTATTTCTTATATGCACTGTCACAGAGTCCAGGAAAAAGGCAACGTTCTTGAAAAAAGCACCTAAATAATAAGAAAAAGAATGAGACAGAAAAATGAAAATGCAGTTTTCCTGTCTTCTTGGTTTTGACAGAAGCACCCTCCTCTTTCCCTCAGGCAAAACAATTGGTATATATATACACATATGTATGTGTGTGTGTGTGTATATATATACACACATACACACACACACATACACACAGATATATATATACTTATGTTACATATGAAAGAGCCTATCCTGTCATTCTAGCATAATTCCCCACGGTTCACTCTCACAATTCCCCACACCATGTCCCCATTACGTAAGGTGCTGCCTCTGACCTGGCACATAGAATATGGTAGTATTAACAAGAGATTTTTTCCTGTTGCGGAATAACACACTGCCAGAGTGCAAGGTTGTTGTGTCTGTTTTAGAGAAAATTGTTTGTTGGTTAAATTACAAAAAAGACCAAAAAGGAGAGTCTCATTTATTTTCCAGATACTTATATAGTTTCATGTTTGTAATTAAATAATGTCATTTGAGATTTGCAAAAGTTTAGCGTATCAGTTGAAATATTCTTTAAAACACAGCACACGTTGTTATAGGTGGGATGTTACTTGGGGAATTCTTCAAGAATCTTCGGACAAATTTTATCTTAAGATTTTCAGTAATGAGCACACTAAAAAAAAAATCATTGCTAAAGACAATCATTGATGACATTCAACTGGAAGGAAATGCCAAGGATACAGACTTTGATCAGAACATTGTAATGGAAGAACTGAATGGTATTAGGAACAGGAGCAATAAATTGACAGTGTCGTAGGTGTGGAAAAAGCATCTGTATATTAATTGCTCTTGATATGTACACTGTCAGCTATACAGTAGCAGTTTGATCTCACTACGTGTAGTTTTTGGGCATATCATGACCACAAGAAATACTAATGGCATTGCACTATGCATACTACTTCCCTTTCTATAGGGCAATTCACAATTATAGAATGAACAGAGAAATGGTGAAGATATGGAATGGAAAAAGTAAATAAGAAGGGTCTAACTGTATCCATTACTACTAACATGTATGGTAAACAGAAGGTATTTTCTGTCTATAAGAGAAATATTTCAGCCTTTCTGAAGAAAAACTTATTAATTACAAGATGTTTGTGAGAGCTCCTAAAAAAACTCTCTGTGTATCAAATGAGATGACTGGTATTAGTGATGCAGGAGTCTCCTTTTCGAGTCTGCTCCAATGGAAGTGGCTGCCCAGGTAACTCTGAGAGTCCCCCTTGGCTCAGAGCTTTATGTCTGTAAGGATGAACGTACATAGATAATGGAAAGCAAACATCAACGGAATGTACAGCTTTTTTTTGGTTTTGTTTCCTGTCGCGGTGGTTCAAGCCCCGTCGGGAAGGAGGCTGGTCCAGCCACGGTGGTGGGCGGTTTCCAGGGTCTGAGCTACCCACATCTCCTCCCCCTGAGGGACTGATTGACGGGTATCCCTGTATGGTTAAAGTTCCAGATGTTTCGTTTAAATTGTACTCTCCATTGGATCACTTCCCTAAGTCCCTCCTTCCCTCTGTTCCCATTTGATATCCTCCTATCCTTCACCTACTTACCCTCAGATCMTTGGTCTGTATGCTCTTCCCGCCCCCGTTGCTATCCTCATAAGCTCCGGCAGCCGGAGCCATCTGGGCTCTCTGGTCCCTGACCCCTTGGCAAATAAACTGCGTGCCGAGACCACATCAGAGACCCRTCTCCTTCTTTACTGCTTCCCGCCGCCTCAGAGATCGGTGCAAGAGTGTTCACGGCATCTGCTATCCCGGACCGTGAGAGCTGCCAAAGCCGTCGCTAAAAGTGTTCCCGCCCGGAACTGCTTCCAGAAGGCTGCGGCATCCTAACACTGAGAGCAACGCCGCGGCCGTTTCCCCGCAAAACCTGTAAAGTACTTCGCAGGACAAGTTGTGGGTTTACAGAAAACTACTGTGAAGAATGTATGATATGTCTGAATAAGTAGACAGTCATAACTATCTAGTCTGTGTCTTTCCCCCTTCTATTCCATTTTGTTATTCTCTTTCTTCTTGTCTTCGCCTGAACTCAGATTGCAAGCACCTTGGGACAGAAGCCATTTTGGTGGGTTTTATGCGCTACTTATCTTACCTGTACTTGGAGCACCCAGAACATTATTCAATTCCATAAAATACAATTTTTAAGAAAAATGGAGAAGAAAGTAGCATAAAAGGAGTCTCTCCTGTGAAACCTCTGGTACTTCTATGACTATTTATGTCCAGAAATACTATAAGAAGAGCCTCTTTAATTTTGTTAACATTTCCTGTTTTATTTGCAGACGAAGCCAGTAGCTAATAATATATTCAAGTATTTAAAAAAAAAAACCTTGACAAAAACCTAGCCTAAGAACATTCGTAGATCTGGGTAAATGTTCAGAGGCTTCTTATCCTGTCTTAGCAAATACACTTCAAAAGCAGGCATTCTTTACAGGAGTCTGGATTTCTAAGAATAAAGGGTCTTCATAGTCACAAAAAGCTTTAAAATAGAAAAATAGCTCACAGTAGTCTCTTGCAATTTCTGTGCTGTACTTTAAAGCCTCTCATAGCCTTTTGCTGTGAGCTTTAAGTAAGATATTCTGTTTACTATGGCCATTAAAACTGTGAGCTTTTTTTAAAACAGCAGGAGTACTACATAAAGCTCAACAGGTCGCATGGCACCTTTTATGCAAACATTATGTCATGGACTGTTAAAGGGAATGAGTCTGTGCCTCCATAGTCTTGAAAAGATACCAAAGAACACTCTGAGTAGTAGTAGAATTTTTCTTTGGCGTCTTTTAAAGTGCCTGGTAGAAAGATACAACACTCCTCCCTTCTTTTTGATTTCTTAAGACCCATAGGGGATGAGATTAATTTTTATTTCAGAATTAATGTACATGAAAACAGCCAGCAGTGGATGGAGCTCCAAAGTGAACAGTCTTTCTCAGGCATGATACTTGCAATCGTACCTTCAGAGCACTTGCAATAGTTCTGTGTTTAACGTGGGTTTTTTAGTCTTAATATGTCCCCTTGCCTTGCACCATGTCATGGAACATTTCTTTCTCTCTGGTTACTTGATTACCAGCTGGAGAGCTGGTTTTGAATCCAAAACCTCAGTTTCTTCCAGATCCTCCCGTCTGAGCCATGGGTTGTGGAGCCAGAAAGCTCCAGCACTATAATGGGACAGCATAAGCTGTTACTATTTTTCTAGCTGATTGAAGGATAGCAAGTAAAGGAGGAAGAGAAGTGAACACAGACGACAAAAGCCGCTTAAGAGGAAAGGCAGTGAATGTGGCACTGACTTAAACAGTTTCCTGTATGTTGCATAATTACAAGCGCAAGCTATAATTTTAGCTGAGCTTTTCATAGTATGGGGTCATGCAGTGATTGCTACTCCAGGTGCCTTGATGTGTCAGCTTCAATACTGTACTTCTTAGCTAACCAAATTTTAGATAGATACTTTTTCCTTTGAGTAGAACAGCATTTCTGTGTTTAGACACACTCAGCAGAGAAAGCTGATATGTTTGTGTTTAAAGTTGTGTCTACAAAGCCCTATAACTTGCCTACAGCAGATAGATTCCACTAAGAGTAAACAGATAGCTAATGTTCCCTCTTTTACTGCATGTAACCAGGGATAGAAGACACAACTGCTGTTGGGCACCAGTAGGATTAATCTGTTGTTCATAACTGATAACAGTGCTGATCAACGTGTTCCTAAAAAGATAAAAATTTGAAGTGATACAGCAGGACCTGTAAAACCTGTTGTGCAACTACAAACAAAATGTGTAATGACAAGAATGTCTTTTCTTTGCATGATCCTTCAGAGGTCTGGCCCTAGCAGGCTGTATGAATGATTCTAAAAGTCACAACTTAAAGTGAAGCCCTATGACTCATATTGTAAGGTTAAAGAAAACACACATATGCATGTTGTGTATGTGTATGTGTGTGTTGCAGCGAGCTCTGCTAGGTGGAAAAGTGCTGCAACCTTTCCAAAAGCGCTCCTGTGTCCAGCGGTGCCTCAGAGTGGTGTGCAGTGACCAGTGAGATAGGTGCACCGCCTTCGCCTCTCAGGGGTTTCCTGGGGTTCGCAGCTGACACCTTATCCCGCCCGTGCGGGTGGATGCGCAGGTACTCGCACACTCACGCCTTAAACCTGGAGTAAAGAGTCGGGAGGGGCTCTTCTGAGGTAGCAAGTTTACTGCACGGGTCCAGGGACGAAGAGCAAAAGAGCACAGAGTACAGGAGTGCATAGGATTATACACCAAACCAAACAGGGGCAGAGAGAACATCAGGAACCAATAACACAAGGGTAAGAGGGAGGAGAGAAGGCAGGACTACGGTACATACAACCAATGAGGGTAGGTGAGGGGAGGAGCAGGGGAACAAGGCCAATGGAGCATGGAGTGAGGGAGAACTCTCTAGAACATAACCATAAATGGGGACCAAGATTGACAAGAACAAACCAACCGAATAGGGGGGAGCACATAGCAGGGCCTGGATGGGAGAGACCTTCCCTGTCATCACATCCTAGGGGGAGATCTTGGACCTCGGAGCCTTTACTTATTATAAGATCTGGGCTCTCTGACCCACTGTACCCGGGCTCTCTGGCCCACCACATCAGGGCCCTATGGCCCCATGGGTTCCTTGGTCACTTACGTGGCTGGCCCTACCTCTGCAGCCTCTCTTGCTGCAAGCCCAGCCACGCCCATGTGTGTGCAATCTTACCTAGCTGTTGCAAACGTGTACAGAATCTCACAAAGCTCTATACACACACTCTGACATGGCTGATTTTTCATTATGGAATACCCAATATTCCATTAAATTATTGAAGACAATCCTGTTATTTTTATTACAGAGGTCGCTGATATTACTGTCAATTGTCAAATTTTGGTTTCTTGTTGTTGATTTTCATGCATGAGAAACACCTGGCTGCTGTACTGATGCTACAGCCCATCAATCTCTCTCTACTGCATCGACCTCAGGATATGTAAGAGTAGTGGATAAATTGGAAGATCAATGCCTTGTCCCTCCTGCTGTGCCAGCTGCTATTGAGAAATTAATATGAGGTTCACTATAAATAAAAGATAAAAGATGATATGGCTTACAGTGTAAAATATTAAGGTTGGACACAATGTGTTCCATGAATTTAAAGCCAAAAGCTAAGAAAATTAACCCTATAAGAGCATCCACTGCCTTTGTGGATGTATGGAAAAGAACCAGATAGAAAGCAGAAAACTCATCTTTAACAACTCTTTGAAGAGGCAGAGAAATTTTGCAGAACTGGCCACAACACTAGATATTGTGGGAAACTATCATTAGCCATGGTGTAATTTATGAGAAAGAGATAGTGAAGTTGTACACTATTACATTCAGAAGCACAATTTTGGGAGAGCAGACTGATCAATTTAATAATCATAGAATCATCATAGAATCAAAGAATGGCCTGGGTTTGAAGGGACATTAAAGATAATCTAGGTCCAACTCCCCTGCCATGGACAGGGACACCTTTCAGCAGACCAGGTTGCTCAGAGCCCCATGTAACCTGGCCTGGAAGATTAGGATAGGAAGATTCAAATCTTAAGTGGTTTGAATCTCTCATTGGAGCTGTCTTTATCACCAGAGTAATTAAAATGCATGGAGAAATCCTATTCATTACACACACAGAGTCAGATGGAGAGACATATGTGTCTTGTCAGAGGCTCGCCCCATAAGAAACACCTTCAAAACCAGGTGATATTCTTGTTTTGTTGTTAAGTTTCCTCACCAGATATATTTAATTTTCCCAGAACACTTAGGCCTGTCAAGTCTGTGAGTAACAAAAAATATGAATTTACTTCACTAAATAGTGAGTGAAACTGCAAAAATTGCCTGAAGTAGTTCAGGGACTTAAACTCCACCCAGAATTTCAGCTCTGTGTTGTCCACAATTGTGTACACAGAAGGAAATTAGTAGAATGGAATTCTCATTTATATTCTGACCTTATTTATATTTCATTTAAACTGCTTAGGAGTTATAGTAATTTCCTTTGGAGTCAAATTCTTTTCACATAATCAAGCACAAACCATGTGGGATCTGGTCTGACTTCAACAGAGCATTTTTTATTTTTGTGCTTCTGAAGCAAAAATGAACTTTTGTGAACTGTGATATCATACTTTGATTCCCTGGATAACATGCAATAACCAGAACAGAATTCATATTTTTCTAGAATAGCTGGTTCTCTCCAAGGCTTCCTTTCCCACCTTCACACATACACACCTGCTCAGCACCACCTAAAACATAGCTACATACATCAAGACAAAAAAGAGCAGCTGAATGTGTTTCTTATTGAGTAGGTTAATGATTTCCTTAAAGGCACATGTGCAGTAGAATAAATCATTCATTGGAACCAGATTACTTCTGGTGAATATAGAATGAATGGAAAGTAATGGGGATTGTCTAGACCTCTGCTCTTCAAATCACCTGAACGTGGAAATAACTGAATAAATTGCACCCATAGTGGAGTAGTCAAATTCTTCATTATTTTCTGTGCATTCAGGCAACCACCCTAAAGCTAGGATGAAATCCAATGTGGTGTGCCATTACACCTACTCCACCCCATGCCAGTGGTTCTATGTTGCATTGTGAATGATGCATAAAAATTATCATGCTAATTAAGCACAGAGAAGTCTGTCAGCATGAACTCATATGAAATCTCAACAGATTTCTTGTCATGAATTGTCCCACTTTCACTTCTCTCAAGCTACTATTGAAATTTTTGTTTGTGTTGGTATCCAAACTGGAATTCCGCAGATTTTACCAAGCAGGCAGATTTATCATTGCTTTTCAGCATTTCAGAGTAATGACATTTCAGTCATTTGGTGGTGACTAGAATGTTTGCCTTAATGTATATGATTTCAATAGACCACTTTCCTAAAATCTGAAATCTAAAGTTTGAGGATTTCCCAAGTCAGCAAGGCAGGTTTGGGCAAGTTGTGTTCATGCTGCAGAACACAGTGCTGTTAAAAACTTATACACACACATGTGCACACACACCAATGGACACACAAACAAGTAAATACAAGTGAGGTTGAAAAGAAAAGAGCAGTTTGCATTGAAGCACTGAAATATTGAAAGAAAATGACACTTTCATAGAGTCTTAATAATATTTTTCTAGGAATTCAGACTGTTCAGAATTTATGTAGTCAATGTTTCAGCTTGAAAAAAAGGAAAAGCAAAATATTCTTGCATTCTTTGCTTAGGCAATGTTTCTTCATATGTATTAGCAGAAGGCAAATTGCTTATGGACTGGCAGCATTACTAGACAGAACACAGGCCTTGTTTCACTGCTTCAGCTGGCTACTATTCAAGGTGAAAAAAAAAAGCAAGAATTCTAACTCTTTAAATAGTAATCATTTCTCTGATAGGTTGATGTGTTGGGGCTGCAGGTGAATTTATTGGAAGTTTATGTGAAGAGCTTTTCTATTCATTTTTCCAAACTCATATCTTCCTTTTCAAGTGTCTTCTCCACCTACCTTTTCACATTCAGGGCTCAATTCAAAAGTATGCAAGTTATGTCCCATCCAAAAAGAAATCAGTAAACTTGTTTCTTATTTGAAGTCACATCTCCTAGTAGATGAAAAGGGCTGGTTCTTGTTCAACATCCTGGAAAGAATTCACAAACTGTGAAGGTGGTGTTTTATCTTTCCCTCATTTCATTTCTCTCTTTCATGGTTTGTACTTTTTTTTAACATCCAAAAGTATGCATTATAAAGGGAAAAAACAAATAAAATAAAGATCATGCCTTCTCTCACCACAGCGACTACCTTGCTATATGTATAAATGATGTGTATATGAAGATTACCATAAATAAAAAATGAAAGATAAATCATTTGGAGCAAAATATTAACACTAAAGCAATATAACAAATAAAATCTGACCCAATTAACCCTTTGGGTTAAAAAGAGACATTATTTATGATTTATAGAAAAACAGGTAGTGGAGAATTATGTCTGTGTGTGTTGCGTGTATGCTCACATCCATTTGTGTCTGCATGGGAACTACATAGAATTCAAACCCATTCTCACTCTCTCCACATCCATCTGATTCTCTCCCTCACTTCCCTACGCAGATCTAATTTATATCTATGTTTGTGAATACACACACTTTTGTGAATGCTTTCGTAATATATATTTGTGATTTATGCTTCCATGTACAATGGTCATGAAAGGTGTGGGAAAGGAAAAAATGGGAAAGGCAGAGTTACTTATGTGTCTGCACACCTGAATATAACATACACAAAAAGGATATGGCATGCAAATATATGGATATAAATAAACATGTAAAAATGAAATATTTATGTATACATATCAGCAAGGTACATGTTAGCACAGATACATATCCTATCTCCATGTACTTGTTTATATCTACATCTTCTAAATTTATGTGTGTATCTGTCTAGATATGTTTCAACATACAAAGGAATGCATGTGTGACAGCAGCCATTGAAAATTTTTGGGATAAATATTCTGTGTGTCTCCTGCTTTGTTGGTCCTCTTTAGGTCACACCTGCAAGAGATTTTAATTTGGTTTCCCCTCTCAGCTGCACAGGAGAGTAATCATTGCTTAGTCTATACAGGGTTGCCAATGATTATCTTGTTGACAGGTGAAGCAGCCAGAAGCTACTTTTTTCACACTTTCAATCAAAAAAACAAAACCAAAAACCAAAAACCAAAACACCCAAAAAACAACAAAAACAAACAAAACACAAAAAACCCCCAACCAAACAAAAAAACACAATAGAAAAATGTCTTTTCCTTTAAGATTTACGTCAATCATTATTTTTTTTCTAGTTTATCCTTCATTAAATTAATACTGATGTAAAGCTCTGCTGGAAATTGCATGTTTCTTAGGCATTCATCTAAGAAGGTGTTACTTACTGGATGTACTTATAATTGTTAAAATCACAGATTTTAAAAACTATCATATCTTACAAAACAGATATTAAGCCTTATAACTCAACTGTACTTTTTGACTACTTAGAGATCAACCTTCTTTTAAGACAAGATTAATAACATAAAAGAACCAAATAACTCAGGCTGTGACTATATCAGACTCTGAATCATAGGTAGAGCTGATTGAGTCTTACAAATGCATTCAGAGAAGAACAGGGAGCCTTACTGCATGAAATATTGCCAGCTGTGCACTCTCTTATGAGCTAATACAGTATCAGGTGACTATTTCTGGGACTGAAGGAAAATTTCAAATTTGTATGAAATATCATTTATTTGTAGGAGCAGTCAGCAGACTACAAACTATATTTTAGCAATATTAAGAAATAAAACCAATGCCTTTTGCCTGTATCTGTGCATCAAGCTCATGTTACAACATTTGACTCTCTCTGTGCTTTGAATATGCATCACATAATTTGCACTGTTGTGGTATACTGCCCTTTGATGCTATGGCAATGGCAGTCAGTATTTTTATTGCTTCGACTCTTTTTCTCATGCTAGTTTAAGTGCGCAAATGCTGAATACAAGATGAGAGGGAATTCTTCACTAACCTGCAGTCTGGCTAGTCTACTGGTTTGCAAATTCGAAACACTAGTACTCTGATTCATACTGTTCTATAACCCTTAGAACAGGTATACGGGATATTGGTAAGGACATGGTAATGGAGGACAGAGATGAACCGTAACCCAGGAGATTCATATATTTTATGAGCTGTCACCAATTCCAAGTCTAATTCTCTTGTATTTTTAGTAATCTGCAGATAAAATAGAAAGGTGTGTGAAAAATTTTCAAGGTATAACTTTGTTTTTTTCTTGTGCCAGTCAAACATGTCTTTAAAGGACAGATGAAAACATTTACAGTGCAAGTCAGAATTACTGACTTCGTGGTATCTGAAAACATAATTCCGTAAAGAACATGGAGTACTGTGTACAACAGCATAAGGGCCTTAGAGTCATTAGCCAAATACTCATTTTGCCAATGTTTTCACAGAGTCATTATCACACGCCTGATGCTAATATGGGCAAACAGCAGTCGGGAGCAGGGGAAATAACATGAAAACTGTGCCATGCATGCCCTTTATCGTCACAAATTACCTACAGTCCTGGAAATACATGAACACTTGCTGTACTAGACTTTGTAGGGTGGACTTTTGAAAAAGCCAAATAAAATATTACCTAGGTGCTGGAAGCTAAGACCACTAACATCACTAGAGGTACACTGAAGCACTTTAACAACTGGCTTGTAACATGAATAAATCTACACAGATTTACATAGCCAACTATAATTTATCAGAACCATACAATCCATTATTTTCACTGCTTCATTCCAATGTCTGCGTAGTGTAAGGAAGTGCAAACAACATTACAATTGGTTTTTCATTACTTATCCCCTTCTTTTGTTAATCTGGAAAGAATAAAAAGTTAATGAAGTTAAATGTCTTGGCACACTCATACTGTAGAGCTGCTTGAAAAAATATGACTTAAGGTGTCAACAGGGTTAAAATTTATTTGAGATGGAAGACATGCCATGTAAAACCAAACTCTTCTGTTGTTAACAACACTGTTTGCAACATAAAATATGATGCATGACATGATGCTTGTGGTAGCCGACACTCTGATAATTTTAATGACATCTAGAATGATTGAATGCTTTAGTGTTAAATACAGCAACCTCTGAGTTTCATAATTTCCTCCTTTTTATTGCACCATATATACATTTCTTTTCCTTTTAGGCTAAGGAAGGAACCCCAAACTGCAAAATTGGACAAAAAAGGGTTCTTGCCTTCTCTTCTTGTCTGAGAAGAAGCAAACACCTTCAAGGAGCAGGAAAAGACGGTGTTTCATTTCAAGAGTGAATGCATACCTTCCAAGAAATGAAGGTAGAAATGTTCATCAACTCAAAGGCAAGCAAACAAAGACACTGATACTGACCTATTCTTGAGAGAAATGAATATATCACCAGTTTAATGTAGATTGGACGGGAATGTGGCACAAGCATTTCTGATAAGGATCAAGGAGTGTAAGTAGTCCTTTTATGTCAGGGTTTCTGTGTATAAGGTCTGATCTGCAGAGGGGAATATTTGGCGTTTGGTGGAAAGTAGAATGGAAAACTTTTTAGTTGACTCTGACTAGACTGTCAACAGACTTAAACAGTTTTGGATAGATTATTCCTTCCCTGTTTTGACAAGGTGCATTTCTCCAGACATACTCTATTTCTTGAGCTAACATCTTTCACTGGAAAAATTGCCTAATAAGAAGAACCAAAGATCTCTACCCTAGCAAGGACTGTAGAGATGAATTGATGGTTGTCCTATGTCGTTCCTACACAATTGCAATGCCAAAAAGAGATTTCATAGCATCATTTGGTAGCACAAGCTAGAAATAAAGGACTGAGAAATAAAGACCCTTAGCATCATTTGGTAGCACAAGCTAGAAATAAAGGACTGAGAAATACTCTTCAAGGATAGGTTAATGGCAGGAAGAGGAGGGAAAGGTTCTCCCAATATATTACTGACTCCTAGAAGAGAAGGAAGCCTAAAAGTTACACAAGAACTCAGTTATAGTGAACTGTCAGAAAAGTAGACAAAAGTAAGACAAGAATGTTCTCGTACCACTCAATGGTCCAAGAAAGAGGAGGAAAATAATGAGCAAATTTAATTTAGAGAAAGACAGGAAAATTCCCCTCACATCCATCAAGATGATAGAAACAACACTGGGAGGACCACTGATGCTTCGAAAGAAATTCTTTCTGAGAAGTAGTATTGAAATATGCCTTAAGCTGTAAAAAAGTACAGAAGTCTGTTAGACCTGTATTGCAAATTGAGACATTACAAGGCAATTGAAGAAGTCTTTTATCTCTAATGGTGATTAATGAGATACATAATGCATATATTGTGATGAAACAGTAAATGTATGGATATGTATATTTTATTTTCATTTATTTGGACAAGAAGTGGAAGTAGAGACAGTAAAGAGTTAGTTCAATCGTATTTCTAAGCAACTGCAGTAGAATAATAAAAAAAGTGAGGCAAGAATGAATTTGGAGCAGGACAAGTAAGCAAGGGCTTACTTAAAGTGCAAAAAAAAATCTCACTCTTCTTAATATATGATCTTAAAACAGGCCACACAGCATTTGACAAATTATAGGAATTAAGAACTTAGCAGAAAAGATGTGCTGTGTATATATTCATATATATTCCAGGAATGTATTGTCATGACATGACTATTATTTTCACACATAGCCGTGCAAATGGATATGATTATTAGACTAGGTGAATTTAAAACAAACACCAAACAAATGCAAGAGAAAAACCAAATTTTAACCATTTTTCCTTCCATCACGATTTATCAGCCATACTTTAACAGTATTTTTTAAAAAATGTTTTAATTTGACTTATCCTTGTGTATTATCTTTCTTCTGCGGTACAATTTTTAGCAGGAGTGATGGGATGTTGGCAAAATTGTTTTTCCTTACAATAATACGAACATAGTGGCTATGTACATGGTATACGTTTGAGACACAAAAGTCCTGTTAGAAGGAGGAACTATCACTTCCATTTTACTCGAAGACAGCTAAGAGAGGGTGTCCCCAACATATTGATGCAGGTACTTCTAGACATGAAGAGAGTCACTCTGGTGAACTGCAAGTCACTGCCTCGGCCACAGAAGTGTTGCAAAATGTTGATTACCAATATGTGTGTTGGTTCTTATCCTCAGATACTGTCAGGAAAGCTGCTTTGCATCTTTTTTCCACAAGTGAGCAGGGTGAACAGAAGAGGTAAACAGCATTGTTCCAGGAACAGGAGGACAGACCTTCAGGTATTCTGTGATTTTGTCTGGGGTTTTCCTTGCAACAGAATGTTGTTGATGCTAAATGTCTCTTTGGCATCTGAAGATGAACAAGGAATGTCATGGAAGAAAAATATATTGAATCCAAGTTCTTATAAACCTACCACCTTTATTTCAGGTCTTTGCATCATAAATCCACAGAAGTAGGGAGACTATTGTAGGAAAGTATCATTGTGTGCTTGCCCTGCATTTATGCTCTTCCCTAGGCTCTCTGTCAGGAGCAGAATGTAGGTAAACTTTTGATCTGACCCAGTACAAGTAATTTCACGTAAAAATGGATAAAAAAATAGTTTGACTGACTTGAAACAGAATGGAGAACGAAAACCAATTCATTCAGGGAAAGCAGCACTAGGAATATACAGAGCTGGAACAAAATTATGAACTGATGTGAGAAAGGCTCTTACCCTCTCAAAGAAAATATAAAGGTGTGGATAGAGAATTTTCCCTTTTTTTTTTTTTAACTGTGTCCATCTCTTAGTTGTTTCCATTCTTATGCAGACTATGTCCACATATGCTAATTACCCATCTCATTTTTGTGTTCAGGATACTGGCAAGTGTACCAAAGCCTGCACTGTTCTGCACCATGATACAACACTGCTCTCTGTAGTCAGACTGTCTACAGAGAGAACAAAGCATTAATCACAGGATGGACAGTTCTTCAAGGCCAGCTTCCCTGCTATTTGGATTGTTCCAGACTATGAAAAGCACTGTGAGTGAGTGCAGTTCATGAAACCCTGTCTGCTTTGTTGTATACTTTGTCTGCTACTTCCTATAGAAATGTGTCTCCATTCTGGAGTCACTACTAAATCAATACTATTTCATGACTGTAATTCACTGTATCGTATATATATTAATCTCATAATAAAGTTAACATGCAATTGGAAAAATGTGAAAGATAAGGTGACACCAAGGGATATTGCCCAGGATACAGGTCACTGCAGACCTTGCTGTTCATATACACAAGAAGTAAATGGGGTTATTACCGCTGCTACTGTAACATGTCTGTCTACAAATCAACAATTAGCAACTTTGACTATGCTAAGAGAGCTTACTTTTTAATATGAGCTAAACAATTTAAATGATAGAAAATAAAAGTGAAGTCACTTCTCTCACAGGAATCATAAAAATGTGTAGGGGCACTGGTGATGCATGTATGATTTTGTACTTTCAGTTTGGGTATTTAAGAGTCTATGACTTTCTAGTCTTTGTCTTGATTAAAAAAGAGAAGTCATATCTGTACAGTGAGTCTTGTGTATTACCATAAAGTTACTCCAGAATTTATAAACTGATCATTTATCCCCATACCAGATCATAATGGCCTCTTCTTATTTCCCTTTCAGAAAATATTTTCCACATAAGTAATGAATTACGTATCACTAAACTACATTTTTAAAAATCAACTAGTGTTATACTTTGCCCATTTGTCAATGGTGTAGATACCTTTTTCTCTCCTTGTCTAAAAGAAAAAAATTGAATTCAAGAAAGAAATCTGCTTCTCTGGATTTCTTGTGTATTCAGTGATCTCTAGGTTGTTCCAAACCACATTGTGTATTTGGCCACTCATTTAATAAAAATTAATTTTCTATAATTTTTGGCTGAAATTATTCCGAAGGATTGACCTCTTATCTCTTATGTGGTAAATAATCTGTCCAGTTATTCATTCTCCATCAATTTGGTATTTTCTTTCTAGAATCAGGTGACTAAAATTTGGCTTTAATGTCATGTCTAGAACATGGAAATACGCTGTGTCCTCAAATACTGACCAAAAGAGGATGAACTCTGACAAACTAAAATAACTATGTTCACTGTTCACTGAAGATCCTGAGATCCTTAGAGATTGATTGAAAATATGGTCAACCTAATAACAAGAGCACTGTGTTGCACGTTGGTGCCTTCATGGTCCTTTAATAGGCACTGATAGGCTCTGGATTCAAAAAAATTGGAATTGGTAGGCATAATTTTCCACAATGTGTGACATAGCTCTGCCTGGAGGTGGAAATTTATGTTATTGTTCACTTATTATCTGTCATATGTCACAAAATTCTGACTTTTGGATATTGAACTACAAACTTGCTAGCCATTTTTCTGGCTCAGCAGGGGAGAAGTCAGTGGAATGGCATCACTAATAATGCAAATGCTGTAGCACATGAGGAATTATATAACTGTATCTATCTATTTGTCTATTTATCGATCTCACAGGATGCCTTCCTATTAAGCTCCACACCTTTCTTTCAGTGGTTAAAATAAGAAAGGAGACAGTTTTTAAAATCTCGATAACAGTTGACTAACTCAATTCTTTAATCAAGTAATCTTGTTGTAATAATGGAATAAGGGTCAGATCCCTAGATACATAAGGGAGGAGTAATCAACCTTTTACGTAACAGGCAGGTTTCCAGAAAGAGAGAAAGCTAGTTATTACTTCTAGACTATTCATTTTCATCTCTCTTTGGATAGTACATTAAGTCCTAAGAACAGTAATTTTTAACCACAAGTGAATAAATCAAGCACAACCAGGCGAAAGAAAATAAGTGCAGCTACAGTAAGTGGTCTGAGTTCAAGGTTTTAAATAAGGAAGAGGAAACCATCATTGCACAAAATCACTGTAAATTAACTTTATGACTTGGTTTGTTGGAGTTTCAAAAAACTGTATCCTGAGGAATTACTTGGATGTTCAGGTTCAATGGGCTGGTACAGATACAAGCTGAAAATTTGGGGCAGGTTATAAGAATTGTTCAGCAAGGAGAGAAAAGTTACAGGTGCCATGTATTCAGAATGGTATCACCCAGATAATTATGTCTCCTTCAGCATTAGCAGCAATGAAGGTAATAAATATATGTTTTCCCAAGTGAAAAAGGTAGAATTTTTCAGACCCTGTGACAGATATCCATCTATTATGTACATGTATTTACCTGAAATGTTGAAAAGTGTACCACAGTTTTTGCTATGTCTGTCTTACATACATATCTATAAGCTTGTGTGTGATTTATTAATATATAGTGTAATTCTGGCCAAAATTGCCAATATATCAAGGATAAGAAGGACCAAACAATTTACATAACAGCAAAGTATTCTGAAGAAATCTGAGGTCCCCATTTGTTTTCATATTTGTATTAAGAATGTTATCAGAGGAAAGGAAAATGTTACAACAGGGTAAATCTGTTTTCATTAAAAGGAGTTTTCTTCATAACTTTTCTACCAACCACATACTTAAACTGTTGATGTATTTTTTCGTAAGTAAGATGAGCACAGAACAAAGAGATCCTCCCAAAACACAGCTGTGATCTGTGACTTAACATCACCCTGTGAAACATGGGGCAGAAAAGTATGACAAGATCTGAAATTCCTCATTCAGTTCCAGGTATGGGGAGGGAGGGCAAGAATGGGGGAGTGTGTAGAGGAAGCTGTCAAAACTCAGGAGGCAAAACCATATTTTTTTTTTCCGGATTGTATCTGTGGCTCCGGAAGGCTAAGAATTCAATCAAAATGATAGGATTCTGATCTGAGGGATGCATAAAAAGGTCACTATTTTTAGTGTTCAGCCCTTCAGATGATTGATGTGAAATACTCAGTACTTAGAGCATTTTTGGCTCAGTTAGAATTGTCTAACTGGTTTTGACTGTGGAGAAAAAGGACATTGTGGCCTACAGTGCACTGATGACCTAAGGACACTTACTTTCCAAATAAGTCAATCAACATTAATCATGTGCTCCCACCTTTTTCTTTGCACTTTGCTTTTCCTTACACTTATCAAATCTGCTTTTGTTGACAGAAGAGCGTATCTAAAGTTGGTAGCTGTCACAGACAAACAAATACTTCAATTTCCATGATCGTTTTGTTGAACAGCTAACTGCAGTTTTTGTACGAGGAACATGTTCCTGTGTACACCATGTCTGTCACATAAAAACAATGTAACTTGCCCAGTAGTGCCACTCATTGTTAACAATTAAGCTATTGTCTAATTTTAATGAAAATAGTAGCATTTTTTATTATCCTACTTTCTGTCTGGTGAAAAGCTATACATAATAATAAAAAAAGCAAAGAAATGGCATTGAGATTCCAAATACCTCACAACTCACAATTTGGAATTATGTTTCCAGTGTTAATATTTGACAGATATAATAAATAATAATAATGAATAAGAATAATGTATTATTATATTCTAAATTCTCAGCCCTCTCATATTTTCTGCAATACTTCTCACTAATTAAAGGAAAATACCTTGTGGAGTACATTTTCAGTTATTTGATTAGATTTCATTAATGCTGGTTATTGAAGTCAATATAAATGCATTCTAAGAAAATGAGACCTAGAGCAGCCATTTGCTTTGTTAACAGAAAACTTGATCTTCAAACAGTTACTTTTTCTGCAGTAGACAGAAGGCACGAGAGCATAAAATAACTGCAGTCAATCAATATTATTTGTGCTCAATATCTTGAAGCAGAGCTGCTCATCTTGACACATGAAAGCATCCTTTAAAAAAATGAAGGAGATCTAATGAGTTGACACACTTTCTGTCTGCTGGTTTTGAACTTTTTTACTTTCTCCTGTCTTAACTTCTGATTGTTTATTTCTTTTCTGATGTACTGCTGCTTTGGCATTTTTTAGCTGCCTTTGGGTTTTTTACAGTCAATATAAAAGTACACTCCTTCATGTCCTTCTACCCCACAGATTAAGTCTCGAGAACTAATTCTGCCAAGATCATTAAATCTATTGAAAAATAATCTGTGGGCTGATTATTTAGATAAATTGTATAGCATGAAATCCAGAAAATTACTGTGATAAAGTTCATGAGAATGGGATTTTCTTGCAGTTCTATGCAATCTGATAGGAGATTGTATAGAAGAAAGAAGAGTGATATTGCAAAGAATCTGAAGTGTGGTTATGCATGCGGCAGTTTCAAAGTTTCAAATGGAAGTCAGACTGAGTCTAAAGTTCTCTATACAGTAAACTTTGGAGATAGTGATTTTTTTTTTTTTCTGTAACATTTGCACCTATAGCCAGAATATGTAAATAGATTATTTCCTTCAGAAGCAAGAATTTACTTTTTTAAATACACAGGCATAGAAGGCCCCAGCTTTTTCAGTCTGTTTCTCCTATTGGTATAACCAGTACTGGGCTAAGAAAATGGAACTAGACATTCATGTGGATGAAGAATGCAAACCAAGAGATGTCTTGTAATGAAGATCTAGACCACAAGCCTATGTGAGGACAGAAAGAGGTGTGGCATGCTGAAACAAAATCCTATGTAACATAAAATGTACTACAGGTTTCTAATAGCCATGCAAATCCTGCAGAAAATACCCCATGAAGATGCCTACAGTGTGCTGAAGATTGGTGAGCAGAGGCTGGTGACCCTCTTGCATGTTTAGAATTCCATGAGGCTAAAGAGTCTAACTTCAAATGAGCCTGCAAATTTGCGTTACTGATATCAGTAGGAGTGCTGCTGCAGCTGCCCCAAAGGCAAGGTCAGTGTGAGTACAAGTATTTTGGAGCTTTCACATCTAGTTAAAATACAAGCCTGGTAGTATTGCTGGTGTCATATCACTTCTGAAATCCAGCAGAAGTTTGTTAATATTGATATGGTTAATATACATCAAACAGGATTCCTTTAATTTTTTGAATCGAAAAATTCTGCACAGTGTTGACATTTCTCCACTGAACTCTCAGGATTGTTTGGTTTCAGAGACTGTAGGGCCCAAGACACATTTTGTTTTAAATAATCCTTCATAAAAAATTCAGCTTTCAGTCTAATATGATTGAAACTCGGCTTGAGCATGTTTTATAATGCATTGAACTGGAAAGACTATGGGTGTTGAATTATTCAAAAACATGATAAGGAAAATAGTGATATATATGTGTGCATACAGGGAGAGGTGATCAAAGAAATCAGGGTGACTTGATATGTCTTGTTATCTCATTTTATTTACTTTCCAGAACTCATCCAAATATTAGAGGGGAAAAAATCAATATCAATTTTCACCTCTGTCACGTTCCACACTTCAATTATTAATGAATGTCAAATTTGACCACATTTCTTCATACCACCTGCTCTGCAATAATATTTCTGAGCCTTTATTAAAAATGTAAAATTGTCATTGAATTTCCAAATATGATTCTCTGGTGACTAATTCAGCTTGTTTTATTAATAAGTGAGTTCTGATGAGTAATACTAATTTAATACGCCTGCATGTAAGATTAAACCATAAATTATTCCTGCTGAAGGTGATGAGATTTGACTGCTTTGTGGTTGTTAGGTAAAAACCTTCTGCATTAACCCATAAGCACACTGAGTACAAGAGGTTTCTTTATAGAAATTAAAATGTTAATATTTTCTGTTTATATCGGGCATCTTCTGCATGTTTTTATTCTCACTAATCCCTTCCACTGTATCTTTTATTTAAGATTATGAAAACAATGAACAGCTACTACACAGTGAATTTTATATATATATATATACTGCAAATACACAAAATAAGTGTGTGCTTGTAGACACACGAATATAAACACAGAGAAAATATAAAATTAGAAATCTCTTACTTCTCACTCAGTGGAAAGGCATCCAAAATGAGAATTTTCTTCAAATGGACTTTGACCTTATTGTCACGCACATTAGAAAACTTCATGGTGTCATTTTCTGTTGTTCCTGGAGTTATTTTCAGTTCCTGTGTAGTGCTAAGAGTTGGAAAGTAATTTGATTTCTAACAGAACGCAGATCATTAAAATAGTTTTTAATTCATGGCTTTACATACTTTATCTTATACTGCTTTTGAATGAGACAGAAAAAGTAAAATTGTTTTTAAAATAAGTAGAAAATTATTCCATATCATGGCTGACCTGAAAGAGGCTAAGATGTGCATTTCAAAGTGTGATTTTAGGATATGTTTCTTTTGATATATTGCATTTAAAATATTCCAGACCGAGCTGATATTTAATTATTGCAACTCATGTAACATTCAACAGCCTTCCTATTTGAAGAGTATTCTCAGGACAAAATAACTTCAAAATTTCCAGAATATAAGATCAGAAGTTATTGCCTTTCAGGCAGATAGACCATTTCATGTAATATTGTATTCATTTGCCATTTCTAAACAGGGCAGCATGATAAGGTACACATATAGTCACATGTACACATACAAATTTGATCTTTATCACTGAAGTTCAACCATGCATTGAATGACATTATTCACCACATTTATAATAATTTGATTTTTTTTCTCAATATTAAAATAAAAACAGTGCACTGAACATGAACTAGTAGTGTGCTCTGGTAATAACAAAAGCCAAAAGCATCTTGGGAGAGTATGAAGAGGAACAAGTCCAATAAGTTAAGAGGAGTGATTATTTCCCTCTACATAGTGCTCACTAGACCACATCTAGACACTATGTCCAGTTTGAGGTTCCCATGCAGGAAAGACATTGATTAACTGGACATAGTTCTGTGAAGGGCAAAGAAAATGAACACACACTGGAGAAGAGGCCCTTCAGGAACATATCATGGGACCAGGACTTTTTCAGCCTGGAGAAGGGATAGTTTTAGAGGCACTTATCATCAGCACCTCTAAGAAGGATATCAAGGAGTTAGATTCTTTGCAGCTGTTTATAGCAGGAGAACAAGAGATGATGGACATAAATTGTAACAACAGAGGTTTAGACTAGGTTTCAGGAGAAGTGTTTTCCTGAAAAGGACAGTCTAGTAGTAGAGCAGAGGTCTGGAGAGGTCATGCCATCTTCACCCCAAAGGTCTTCAGATTTCATCTGGACAAAGTTCTGAGTGACTTGATCTGATCTTGAGATCAATATTCATCTTCCTTCTGTCCCTTCCAACCTAGATTTACCTATTAGTCTCTGAAGTATACTGAATAAGAGAAAAGATATATCTGAAGGCTGGAGAACATTTAAGTCTTTGCTATCTTGTGACATTTCTTGAAATTAAAGTGAAAAGAGAAATGATGGTATCATTTTTAGCTGCAGCTTGTTGTCACAACTTCTTGCCACCTAAGCTATAGCAAAAGAAACATAATTAAAGGGATGTAATTAACTGCTGATACCTTCCCTTCCCTTCCCTTCCCTTCCCTTCCCTTCCCTTCCCTTCCCTTCCCTTCCCTTCCC
>JACAXG010000214.1:673625-703625 GCA_018881555.1 Amblyornis subalaris
CCTTCCCAAACCTTCCCTTCCCAAACCTTCCCTTCCCAAACCTTCCCTTCCCAAACCTTCCCATCCCAAACCTTCCCTTCCCAAACCTTCCCTTCCCTTCCCTAACCTTCCCTTCCCAAACATTTCCAAACCTTCCCAAACCTTCCCAAACCTTCCCTTCCCAAAACTTCCCTTCCCAAACCTTCCCTTCCCAAACCTTGCCTTCCCAAACCTTCCCAAACCTTCCCAAACCTTCCCAAACCTTGCCTTCCCAAACCTTCCCAAACCTTCCCAAATCTTCCCTTCCCAAACCCTTCCAAACCTTCCCTTCCCTTCCCAAACCTTCCCAAACCTTCCCTTCCTTGGTTTTCTCTCCTGTGCTGTCCTTTCTTTATGAAAAGGGACCACTTCACAACTTTCCTTGGAATTATGTAGTCTGATTGAATCACGTTCAGGTGAGTCCTTTCGGTTTTAGATTTGAGTATTAGCATTGTTATCATGCATTTATGAATCCTAGTCTGGACTGCAATCTATTGCTCTGTGTGATGACCTGACTGCTTTGTGTGCTTATTTAGCTACACATACAAATTAATGTTCTTAGGAGGAAGCAATTGGAACATTGCTCAAATCTGAAGCAGGGCAATAAGTGGCCAGTGATTTTAGTTTTGTATTTCGGTCTGTCTGATTTAATTTGTTTTCAGCGAGCTTTTCGTGGCATACCTTTCACTAACTTTGAAACATAAAAGTCTTTTGACATGCCAAGAAAGTAAGATCATGTCCATGAGTTTCTGAATGTAGCAGAAATTTATAAAGTAAAATGCACTGACTTGTTATCTGCTTTGTAAAGTCCATCTATTTCACCTTTTTAGTCTATATTTGCATGCATCTATTTCCTCTTCCGAAGAATATTTTTTGTTTGTTCTTGAGCATTTTTGTTTTGTTTTGTTTTTTTGTTTACTTTTAAATGACATCAATGAATTTTTTCAGTTCAGAGTAATGAAAAAAAAAAGACGATGCACAATAGGAATTCAACAAAGATGAGATTTCAAAAATGACAATATGGGAATCTAGTGCAAGGTAGAACATCTGGAAGAGCTACACAGAGTAACAGCTGCTAAGCACATCAGTTATCGGTGAACATGCAGCTTTCAGCAGAGAAAAATGTGTGTCAGATAAGGAAGAAATATTAAATCACCCATAAACCTCAGGGAGATTATACTGTTTTATTGCACAGAAATATTTTGCAGAAGAATGTAAGAATCAAAACACTAAGACTGTTTCTTTTTCTGGTAGTCTCTGGTGTTGGTGCAAAAGTCTTAGAGACACTCTATTAATCATAAGAAGATAAAGAAAAACTATGGAGAGGAGGAAAGTTGTAAATATTGAAGTTCTAACCCAAAATAGATAGATTAAAGCAATATATTATAGCAGATTCTTCAAAGCTTTGAGGGAAAGGGGAGCCACACACATAATTCCGACTTGCTCCAAATGGGGTGAATAACGTAAAGGGAGAGATATTAAAGAAATTAATTTTGAACTGTAGAAAACATATGGAGAGAAAAGGTAGAAATAACTCATAAGCCTATAGTCAAAGAATTATCTGAACTTTTCCAGAAGGGGACCAGATAAAATTTAGAATCAATTTCTTACCTTTTCCTAATCAATTACTTGCTTTTTAAAATGTAGATGCTACAACTTCGAAGTCTCATAAAAAGGGAAGTTGAGTGGTAACACAGGGAGTTCCAGATTGGTAAATAAATTAACTTTGCTCAGAGTCACTGAAAATACGCATCTTTCCTCACAATGTAACACAGTGAAGAAGACTCTAGGGTAGATTTTTAATTGTCACTACATACAGAAAACTACTTTTGACAAAGGAGTATAGCTATTAAGAGTGAATACTGTTGCAGATTTGGGAGAAATTATAAACTGTTTTCTTGCAGAGATCCTATGTGACTGCAGACTGATTCAATGGACAAGTTTACCTGAAAAATAATCCCACAGTGTTCTCCAGCCCGTCAACTATCACATCATCTGTTTCACAACAAAAATACCTGCCAGCACAGCTTCAGTCCAAGATCTGGCATAGAAACAAAAGAGGTGACACAGACAGATTGTTTGGTAGTTTAGATAGGACATTAGGAATAGATTCTTTGCTGAGAGAGTGGTCAGTCCCTGGAGCAGGCTCCCCAGGGAAGTGGTCATGGCATCATGAGTGCCAGAGTTCAAGGATCATCTGGACAAAGCTCTGAGTCATATGATTTAGTTTTAGGTAGTCCTTCAAAGCGCAGGGTGTTGGACTCCTTATGGTCTCTTCCAACTTGAGATATTCAATAAATCTCTGATTTGTCAATAGCTATATACAAAGGTCAGTTGTCCGGTCTGGTGCTGTTACGCTTTGGCAAAGTTCAAAACTATTTATCTCAAAGCACATCTGACAGAACCTGCTGGCAGTTTGTGGAATGGCATTAAATCAGCACTAAATGGCATTAAACTTCAAGTAAGATTCAAATGCGAGAAAGAAGTGAACTGTTCTTATCTAAATGGCAGGCTTCTTTCCTTACATAGTAAATCACATCCAAAGCTTAGCTGTTTCCAATGGCACACAAGCAACCGGTGACACACAGGTATACATCACTCTCTTTCTGCAGGATCAAGATTTTAAGAACATGGGATGATGGATGACGAACAGCTGGATTACAGATAGAGGAGATCAGAGAGTAGTCAATGACAAAATTAAATACAAAATATAACTCTCTTCCTGTCCTCCTTTACCAAAGTCTTGAATTACTTCATGAGGATCATTATAATGGATTCTCATATATTTCCAGTGATCAGATATCCAGATTTCTCTCTTTCTTGGTAACAAAACAGAAATAATTTTATTCTTGCTCTTTAAAGAAAATGAAGTTTAAACCATTAAGGTTTGGATACAAAAGCTGGGCTCTAATGATTAATTTATCTTCAGTGATTAGGGAGGTCAAAGACTACAGCTAGTTAGACTGTAAAACATCTCACCAACAGAGTTAACTGAAATAAACCTGTCACAGTATTTGTCATTGCAATTCAAAATGTAAAGTTTTCAAAATTGTCTTCAAATGCAGTCCATTTAAAACACACTAATGTATTGTTGGGATTTATTAGTGAATTTTTTTCATCATAGTTAATCTTACTATATTTATTCCCTCAATTTTCTTCTTTATTTCTATTATTGAAAAGTTTCTGTAGGGCATAAAAATATGTTTAGGGTAGAAATTCTCAGGTGCTTTCATCAGCACTAAACTTTTTCTTATGCAGCTGAAAATATCTAGTCATCAAAAACTAAAGGAATTTTCATTTAAAAGCCAAATAGATTAAATGTTCTGATGGCTGATGGCTGCTCTGAAGACATTTACTCCCTTTTTTATTTAAATATTGTAGGAAATTTTTTTTGGTAAAAATCTAAACAAAACAAAATGTGTTTATTCTCAAAATTAATTTTTATTTTGTACTGGAAAAAGCTGATTAATTTTATTCATTAAAAAAAATGTGAAATTTCTACATGTCTTTTAGATCCTCTCTTTAACTTCTAGGCAAACACGTGCTTCACATTGTTTTTGTAAATACTACTGTCTTGAAACTAGGCCAGTAGTTACCCTATGTGCAGTCCCACAGTTATGTGTTGATATATCTGTGAAATCATCACTTTATCTTTCGTCACTAAATAATAGAAATTCTAGATCAGTGCCACTTAGTTAGATTGACATGGAAAGAAATTAACAACATACTTCCCTTACTTTACAAATACGTAGATTCAGTTTGCCATTAATAAACCACAATAAAGTATGGAAACCCAGAGCAATGTTTTCATGAATTCTTCCTCAGAAATGAACTTGTAGTTTTCAATCTTCAGATCAAAGAAGCACTCAAATTACACACAGTAAAAATTAAAATAATTTAAATTAAAACTAGTAAGGACCAAAAGATAGTATTGAGATAACACTTACACTGCTGGACACTGAAAATGAGATGAAGTTGAGAAGATGACAGAAGAGGGGAATTATGTGAAAAACAACATAAAGAGTTACTGTTTCACCAGAATTGTGGACTGTTGATATGCACCTCAATTTGCATTTTAAATGCAACACATGCAAGGAAGATATAATGATTACAAAATACTACTAAAGTTAGTGAAAATGTATAGTGATTTCACCTTCTAACTTGCCTTAAAACATGCTATTCAACTATCTCTTCAAAGAGTGTTTTCTTTAGCAAGATGGCAAAAGGTAAAATCCAGAATAATTTTGGTTACATTTTAGTTCATGTTCAATCTTTCTGTTTTTCAATTTAACTAAATAATAATTTTGAACTGGGAAAATAGGAAATTTTAAGATCTCTGATTAAATATCTCATTAAGAACATGTTATTTTATGTACTTGAAGTGACCAGGGCTGGAAGGATATGTCATCTACAGTAATTAAAGAACTGTGATATTCTTGAGTACAATCTTTTTTCCCCCCAACTTTGATCATATCTTCAGTGAGAAAAAGGGTCTTGTGAAACAGTGAGGGTTTGAGCAGTTAGCCCTACTCCCCCCTGTAACTACATTATTTCAAAATGCAATTGCTACTGTTTGAAATGCATTATCCCTCTTAAGAGAAAAACTATGTCAGGAGCCCAAGAGCAGATATGTAAGTTGTTGTATTTCTAAGCATCTTCAGTCTGATTTAAGCCCAGTCTTCATTTAAAACTTTGTCAACAGACTTGTTATATGAAGTGGAAACTTATATAAGAACTTATTCTTTTAAAGCTGATCACAAGTTTGTTGCACTCCATTATTAGGAATAATGAAAAATCTCATTTGTTTTCACCTAGATGATCTATCACAGTAGAAGAAAACAGGAAAAAAATGTAAATCTAAAAATGTAATCTAAAAGGAGATTGGCCTGCTTATCCAGCATAATAAAGGCTGGTTTAGTGTGCAGTGAAGTTAAGACAGTGTTACAGTGCTACCAGTGGAAACATCATCTCACTGGAAAGCACATACTGAAATTAAAAGTTATCTCGACTAAAATCCCATGCATGTTAACATTCTTCTGCACAAAAACCTGTCTGTGAATGCTGGAAGAGAGATCTTTCAGGTTTTGTGTTCATTTTGGAAAACCAGCTTAAAAATTAAAAAGTACAATACTAAAATACTACACCAAAATGCTCCCTTCTGAGATCTTCTCCAGAACAGCAAACATATGAAAGTGTTTCAAGATATTGATAAAAGCTCCTTGGGAATGGCTGATGAAGACACATTAAAACCAATTATATTTCACAGGATGAACTTTAACTTTCTAACCCTCTTTTCTATATAAAAAAAATTCTCTATTGTGGATAATTGCACTGATGGCAGAACAAAGAAAAAAGGCTAAGAAGTAGGCTATCTGTGCTTTTGTTAATTGCTCCAGAAGTCAACAAGCTTGACTTTTTATCCATGCCTAACAAATCTTTTGACAAGCTTGAAAACCATTTCCAAAGTATATTAAATGGGATGAACAAATTTCAAAGAACGAAAAGGAAGGCATGAAATATAGTGTCTACATTAGAACAGAAAAAGTGGGGGAGGGAATAAAGAAAATATATTTTCAGACTTGAAGCTTAAAATTCTTGTTAGTTTGCCTAGTAATGACTCTAGGATTCTTAGCATGCTGCTAACAGGCAAGCAGCAAAACAATTTACTGGTTTACTGCCTTTGATTTTATGCTACTTTCAGTTGTACCATGTCAAACAAAAATAATTACAAATATGGCAGTATGCAAATCAGAGAAAACTTACTTCTAAACACCTACTTCACATGCGCATCCTGTTTCAGGCTTCAGAGAGTAAATGGGTAAAACACTGGGTTTAACTCTCAGGTCAAGGTTGAAGTCATAACTAAAACATGGATTTGCATTGTAAAACTGTAAGACATGCTTGGTCACAAATACCATACAATTTTCCTTGCTATGAAGAGGTATGAGTACACTAATGGAATTACCCCTCACTCTTCCGAAATACAAATTAGGTTTTGATGTTATAGTATAGCTAAGTAAGAAATCTTCCTATAATTGAGATACCAAAGATCACATAGCAGGCACATTTGTATGCACAGCTCAAAGGACAAATGGCTCAGGTGACTAATGCAGAAGTGTAGAGAAGACTAGTGTACTTGAAGTCTCTGAAAATTTTTATGAACATAATTCACTGCACATCATCAATATACCAAAATTACAAAGCCCTTTTTTTTGTCAATGGTGTTACATTTGAACTGGGTAATAAAACTCCACGAACAATTTTCTTTTAAAAACAGAGACATTTGAATGTTTGAGAAGTATGGAACCATTCATTTAAAGTTGTTTAAGGTCATGAATTTTGCAAACAACAATTTCAGAGCAGAGTTTAGAGTGAAGTACTTTTGAAAAACAAACAAAAAAACCCCCAGCCCGTATTTATAAAGAATATTATTTATTAGTAGTAATTATGTGAAGTTTTGACAGCACCCAGTCTTACACAAATCAAAATAAAGGGAACTTTTAATATAATTAGCAGAGTAAACATTACCTAAGACTGACTCACCAGTCAATAAACACTTTTTTCAGGTTTATAAAACCTTGACCACCTACTGAAGCTGGAATTTACTGTGAAAAATTTAATCCTCAGACATTCATTATTTCTGGGAGGTATTTCAGGTGTTTTTCAAAAATCAGGACAAGACTGTTCAAAGGTCAGGATAAACATAAATTGGCAATTTCAATAGTTATTTATACTAAAATAGCAATCAGGTGTCACCACTGATAACAATACTTCGCACTGAGTACCTAGGAAGGAAAGAAGGAAGGAAGGGAGAAAGGGAGAAACAGAGAATGGGAGAAAGGGAGAAAGAAGGAAAGGGAAAGAGAAAGAAAGAAAGAAAGAAACAAAGAAAGAAAGAAACAAAGAAAGAAAGAAAGAAAAAGAAAGAATAGAAAGAAAAAAGAAAAGAAAGAAATAAAGAGAAAGAAAGAAGAGAAAGAAAGAAGAGAGAAAGAAAGAAAAAGAAAACTGGGTTTCTCAGAAGAACTGAAATTCTAAAATGTGTCTGTATGCACAAAATAACAGAAAAAAAAACAATTAAAAAAAGGGTGCTGAATTGTTCTGGAGAAAAACTTGCCTACAGCTTTCAGTTGAAGGTAGAAAGTAGAATTAAAACAAAAAATACCAAAGATGTTAATTAGATTAAACATCAAACATCATCACTGTATCTATCAATTATCTTTGATTTCTTCTACTTTGTTTTTCTCTGTTACATTTCTTTTTACCTGAGAGAAAGAGAGATTGCTGAAATAGCTGCTGAAACTGATAAAAAAATTACATAAGTTATCTTATAGCTCTCTCTCACTTTTTTTCCTGTGATCTTTTAGTTTTAAAATTATCACCTAATAAGGCTCTCCAAACTTTTACAATTTTAGTAAAGTAATAGTGATACATAGTGTTGTATGTCCTCTGTGATGTTAGAAACCTGGTTTAGCCTTTCTTGAGTCTGAAATTAATATCCGTGAGAACTCTGATGAACTGATTTGTTCACTGAACATAGAAGGCTTAGTGCAGTCTCTTTTGAGAATCAAATGCATGCAAACATTTGGCATTGTGAATAACATCAGCACTCACTGATGATATTTATGTATTTAATACTCATAATCAATCACATTTACCAAAGAATGACATTTTTGCATTATGTATTCCTTAACTTCATATTGTCATTTTGTATTTGCTTGCCCCAGCCTTGCATGCTTTTCAGGCAGATTCTGATTTATTCGCTGACTTGCTATCCCTACTGCTACCTCAATCTTTCCTCTTTTAATTCAGAAAATTATCAACCTGACCCATTACCATAAGGAAATTCTCTTGACTTTAAATAAAATTAAAAGATACAGTAGCTTGTCTATAATAACATACGTAACTAAAACCATTATGGCTCAAAATATCTAAAACCTTTGAAAAAAATCCATGTTTAAATAGTACCTAATTAAGGAAAATTCTTTGTTATAAGTAAATTGAAATGCAATACAGACATCTTGTTTACATTTGGGATAATGACACTTGTGTTGTCAATGCATATTATCGAATTATATGATGAAAAATTATCTTGCAAAAATAGTGTTTTTTCTGGTGCAAGCCGCACACCTTCAAGACATGAACACAAAACCACTGAGATTTTGTTTTACTCGCAGATTTGAATTTGTAGGAGTAAGTTAGCTTTTTCCGATTATGAAAATCAACACTTTTGGAGCAAGATGATCTGAAGAACAAGTTAAAGTATATGGCTCTACCTTTAGGATTTGCAGTTCATTATTTAAACTGAATCTTTCAGGCTTGGACTAATTAACTTGTATCCCAAATTGGAGTATTTTCCTTCTCAAAGCTTTAAAAAAGTCAAATGATTCTTACTTCTTTGTCCTGAAATAACTATTAAAAGTATAAGCCTATAAAATATTTTAAGTAATATGGTGAGAACACCAAAATGATTTAACAGGACAGCTCTGGGATTTTGGTTTTTTTCATTTGCAGCCAGATAATGGCAAAATAATATTTATTTTCTCCATTTTTAAAGAAAAATTAAGCACCCCTTTGTTGCAGGAACACAAGACGCAGCAAGGTTTGTTAGGAACTATCTCTAATTGTCTTGGGCAAAACACAGTCTTTCCACAAAAGTGGCCGGTCCTTAACAGCCTTACCAACCACAGAGCTCAAGAAACAAGTGGAAATCATGTCAGTAATCCTGCCTCTCTTGCTGTCAATTACAAATTTCCAATTAAATCTGGTAGGTTCCAAATATCATCTGCTGTCTTTCAGTATGCAAAGATGGGCATTGATGCACAACCCACAAAGTGCTCATGAAGGAGCATTTCCCCAACATCCAATGAATGCTGGTGCATGCCTGCTTTCAGTTCAGTGAAGTTCTCAGGGACTGAAGACCTTAAAATTATCTACCCAGCCTACCGCTTGACTGATTATTGGCTCAGATATTTACTAATCACATAGCAGCATAGTAACAAGGCTTCTTCTGCTTTGTGTTTCAGTGCCACACAGTTAAGGAAAACATGATGCAAGTCTGGTAGTTTTTCAGAACGTATCTGTGAAATAGTACAAGGTGGAATGTCACAAGTTACCCTCATTCGTCTAAGAAGCATACCCATGTCTTCCGAAAGGGAGGTGTCTTTTTTCTCTCCTACCTATAGACCTAACATAAAGTCCCCTTACAATTCATAGCAAAAGTGTATGCAAAAGTCCAGGGTTGAGACCTGTCTATCTAACCAGTCAAAATCCCTAAAAGCACCCTTGAACCTGACATATCAGAAGAAAGTGATATGCTGATCCAGGATCTGGCTGAATATAATTCACCAGATTGTACTAGTGGTCTTTTTTTCTCAGCAAAGAAACCAAATTTACATTTTACAATAGCATTTGATATGTGTATGAGGCTAATAAGAAATAAAATGTGTAGTTATTTAGGGGATCCTGAGGTCTTTGTTTTAATTTTCAGAGTTGCTATTTAAACGGCAACTAAGAATTGATTTTAGAAGTGATTCTTCACTGTAAGGACTGAAAGAAGTGGCAAATCACACTCAGAAACCTTGATGGGAGCTGTAACCTTACATAATGTCATGGTAAATCTTAGTTCTAAGCATCCAACAAAAGCTGCAGCAAAGTGCAATGCATCTGTTCTACAGACTATCTGTCATGCTTTTTTTCTTATTTTTATTAGTTTTTTTAAAAAATAATTTAAAAGGGGGGGTTTGGTTTCCAAATTAGGCGGCTTCTGCATAATCTTATGTTCAGTGTCTTTTTCTTTGTCTGATCCTTTCTAAAATTTTACTCTATTTACTTCTACCATCCTAATCTCTTCTCCCTCTCACAATTTTCTCTTCTGCTCTCTGCATACTAAGGTGTTTGTTAATTGTGTTAATTCCTCACTTAGTGGGTTAACCCTGGCTGGATGTCATGGGCTTACAAAAGTGGCTCTATCACTCCCTCTCCTCAGCTGGATAAGTGAGAGAAAATATAATAAAAGCTCGTGGGTTGATAAAAGGACAAGGAGAGATCACTCACCAATTAGCATCATGGACAAAATGGACTCGACTTGGGGAAATTAACTGAATTTGTTATCAATAAATAAGAGAAGGATAATGAGAAATAAAAACAAATCTTAAAAATACCTTCCTCCTACCTTTCCCTCTTTTATTCACAATTTTCAACTTTATTCAACTTAATTCCCAATTCTCTAACTCCTACCCTAATAGTGCCAGGGTACGTGGAATGGGGGTTATGGTGAACTCACCACACATTGTTTATACTGCTATTTCCTCCTCAGGGGTGGACTGCTTCCCCTGCTCCAGTTTGGGTTTCTTCCTATGGGAGACTGTCCTCCCCAAACTTCTACAAAATGAGTTCTTCTCTTTCCCACGGGCTTACTGTTCTTCATGAACTGCTTTCTGATCGTGGGTCTCTTCCATTGGGCGCAGCGCTTCAGGCACAGCCTATTCCAGCATGGGTTCTCCACAGGGTCACAAGTCAAACCCAGCAAACCTGCTGCAGTGCTCCTCTTTCCACAGGACTACAGGTCCTGCCAGCCATTTGTTCCAGCACAGGCCTCCCATGAAGTCACAGCCTCCTTTGGGCACATCCACCTTCCTGGGTCCTCCACGGACTGCAAGTGGATCTCTGCTCTGCCATGGGCTGCAGGGGCACAGCTACCTCAACATGGACTACACCACGGGCTGCAGAGGAATCTCAGCTCCATCACCTCCTCCCTCCCCTTTGGCACTGACCTTGGCGTCAGTAGGGAAGTTTCTCTCACATATTCTCACTCGTCTTTTCTCTGTTTCAGTAACTTTTCCCCCTTCCTTAAATACATTTTCCCAGAGGCAGTAGCACTTTGCTGAGGACTCAGCCTTAGTTAGTGGCAGGTCCATCTTGGAACTGGCTGGCACTGACTCTGTTAGACATGAGGGAAGCTTCTGGCAGATTCTCAGAGAAGTCGCCCCTGTAGGCCTCCTCTGTACCACAACCTTGCCACACAAACACAATACATCTCATTAGTGTACTTTTCCCTGTACACTCATTGTTGCTGCTTGTGCAAATTTTTGCTCCCAGAGTTCATGATTTCTACCCCAACAGTCAAGTGAAAAGTAGGACCTGTAGCTCTTTCTTCCTCTTGGTGCCTGTCAGAAGGGATAGCAAGGCACAAAAAGGAAAAATAGTGTGTATGCTTTTCTATTTTAAGTGCATGTTATATTGGCCATGACCACACACAGTGGTCAAGTCCCATATAATTTTCAGGGGAGGGGAGCAGAAAGGTGTGTTTTAGATTTTTTTTCTCATATATGATCATCTTAGTCTGATTTAATTGGCAATTAATTAAATTAGTTTCCCAAATCTATCCAGACTTGTGTAAACCATGTGACACTGTCCTGCATGAAATCCATGTCTCTATACTGGAGAGACATGAATTTGATGGATGAATTGCTCAGTGGATAAAGAATTGGCTGACGGTCCCACTCAAAGAGTTGTGATGAGCAGCTCAATGTGCAAGTGGAGTCCAGTCATGAGTGGCATTCTTCAGGGGTCAGCACTGGGGCTGGCACTGGTTGCCATCTTTGTTGGCAACATGAACAGTGGGATCAAGTGCACCTTCTACAAGTTTGCCAACAGCACCAAGCTGTGTGGTTGACATGCTGGAGAGAAGGAATGCCATCCAGAGAGACCTTGACAGGACTGAGAAGCGGGCTCACATGAATGTCGTGAGGCCAAATGCAAGCTGTTGCATCTGGGCCAGGGCAATCCCAAGCACAAATACAGGCTGCGTAGAGAAAGGATTGAGAGCAGCCCTGAAGAGAAGGACTTGGCAGAGTTGGTTGACGAGAAACTCAACATGACCCAGCCATGTGCACTTGCAGGCCAGAAAGCCAATCGTGTCCTGGGCTGCATCCAAAGCAGCGTGGCCGGCAGGGCGAGGGAAGGGATTCTGCCCCTCTATTCAGTTCTTGTGAGACCCCACCTGAAGTGTTGTGTCCAGCTCGGGGGAGCCCCAACATAAGAAGGACATGGACCTATTGGAATGAGTCCAGAGGAGGCCACGAAGATGATCAGAGGGCTGGAGCAGCTCTCTTATGAAGACAGACTGAGAGAGTTGGGGTTGTTCAGCCTGGTGAACAGAAGGCTCTGACAAGACCTCACAGCAACCTTCCAGTACCCAGAGGGGGCCTACAAGTGTCGTTGTTTAATCCCAACCAGCCGCCAAGTACCATGACGCATCTGTTCACTCACTTTCCCACCGCTGGGATCGGAGAGAGAATTAGGAAGGGTAAAATCCAAAAATTCATAGGTTGAAATAAGGACATTGTAATAAGCAAAGCAAAAGTTGTGTGTGCAAGCAAGGCAAAACAAGGAATTCTTTCACTACTCCTCATGGGCAGGCAGGTGTTCAGCCATCCTCGGGATAGCAGGGTCCCATCACATGTAGCAGTCACTTGGGAAAAAACTCCATGACTACAAACATTCCTCTTTCCTCCTTCTCCCTCTCACTTTGTATACTGAGCATGACATCATACGGTCTGGAATATCTCTTCGGTTAGTTGGAGTTACCTGTCCTGGTGTGTCTCCTCCCAGTTTTCCATGCACTCCCAGCCCCCTCACCAGAGCAGTAGTACTAAAAGCAGAAAAGGCCTTGAGTCTGTGTAAGCGCTGCTCAGCAGTAACAAAAACATCAATGTCATGTTCAGCATAAACCCAAAACACAGCCCCATGCCAGCCCCTGGGAAGAAAATTAACCATACCCCAGAACAAAACAGCTCAACAAGAAGGCTGGAGAAGGACATTTTGCAAGGCGATGTAGTGATAGGACATTTTGCAAGGGGGTGTAGAGGTAGGACAAGAAGGATTGGCTTTACACTGAAGGAGAGTAGATTTAGGTTAAATATTAGGAAGACAATTTTTACTGTGAGGTGGTGAGGCACTGGAACAGGTTGCTGAGAGAACTTGTGCGTGCCCCATCCAGTGCTCAAAGCCAGGCTGGACAGGCTTTTGAGCAGCATGGCAGAATTGAAGGTGTCCCTGACCGTAGCAGGGGCATTGAAACCTTTAAGATCCCTTCCAAACCAAAGCAATCTATGTTTCTATGAAATCTGTTTTTCACACAACAGTAACTCTGAGTGATCTCTCTGTTCTTTTTTCAACCCATAAGCCTTTATTTTCAGAATTTTTCCCTGTGGTCTGTTAAGGAGGGGGAGTGATAGACTGGCTTCGCAGGCACCTGGCAGCCAACTAAGGTGAACCCACCCACTTGTATTTGAAAATTGCTGCCAACCATAATTTGGTGCCAAATTTCTATGCTTGAAGATACACCAAATTGTTATGACATGAATATCCTTAACATGTGTATTATGTGTATGCTTATAATAGATTTAACTAATATGAACAGCTCACCATTCTAGTATTGTCCACTGACACTTCAGGAGCTGAGAAGGTCACCTCTTATGGAGTTTCCCAAATTCCTTGAGCATTCAATATTTTCTGCTAACAGGCAGAAGGTGAACTATTGCTCTGAACTCACATAAAAATACCTGTACCTTTAACTATGACTTTTATTTAGTATATTAATTCTTTGTAGTATTTGAGATCTTGCTTCACTACAAGTGCTGATGTTTCAATGTCTTAGTAATCTGGAAGCCATTTATCTCTTTGATCCTGCAAATATAATTTCATACAAGCAACATACACTTAGAGACTTTATATCTGCATTGTTGATTGACCACAGCTTTAGAAGCACCTTTGTAATTCTGATGTCTCTGGATGAGATGTGTCCTCTGGATCTGAAAAAAAAGCTTTTAATCATGTAGAATGAGGCTACTCTGTTTCAAGCCTCTTGGGGTTAGTTTGATAATAGATTTTCTCCCATAGCAGTGCTCATTATCTGTAGTCAAAGCCAACAGTTTGATTACCCCCTTCCTTTCAATTAGGTCCTTGCACCCATGAGGCCCAGGCAAGTTGCTATATTGATATAAGTTAACTTTCAAGTTAGTTTTGCAAGATATCACAAGGATGGGTTGATCAGTAGAGCTTCAGTCTTAGCCAGCTGCAGATACATTCAGTCACTGAGAAGGATCAAAGATAACCACAAAATAACCCTTTAGTTAAGACCTAAAAAACACATGGCAAGGTTTGAAGAACAATTCCGTGTCAAAGAGGCATGGCTAGTTTGTATTGATCTAAGACCCTAATGGAAATACTGTAGAACAATCGGAAGATACTGCACTGAGATTATTTTGTGACTCCTGACATGAAAGCTCTAACAGACTATCAAGATCTCAAAAAAAAAAAAAGTGCACAAATCTCCTTTCCTGTTCCACCTTCTATAAAAAATGTGTGCAGATTTTTTTCCTTCTAACCTCCAGTTTATGACCTTGTTTAAATAAAGGACAGAACAAACATCTCTTAAGTCTTGCACTTGCATGCAACCTAACTTTTAAATTATTCCATATCACCAGTATAATAGAAAAACTTGAAATATTTGAGAGTGCCCTTGTGGGATTTGAAAGCACTGTATCATGTATTTCTAAGGTTTACACAGTGAATACCCCAGAGAATTATTAAAATTATTAAATAAATGTAAGAATGGGACAAATTGTAAAAAAAATGGTAAAGGAAAAGAGCATTATTACTTTAAACCCATGAATTAATCAGGAACTAAATATAAGGTTTATTGCATATAAATATATGCAAATGGTATATAATCGGTGTCATTTTGAATCTAAGTATTAACAGCATACTGGTGAAAGTTTGGAATGAGTGCAAGAAGCCACTTATCTCAAAATATCTTCTGTTAAAGAGTGTATTTGGTTTGAAAAAAAATTCAAGAAAAAAGAAAGCTTGTAAATTGCTAACACTGTGCCTGAGAAAATACATCATCTGAAAAAAATACAGATGCCATTATGCGTGGCAGTAAGCGTGAAGAGAAGATTTGTGGAATTGCGGAGAAAATAGGAATTTTCAGGTGGAGAAGTGAGAAATATTGCTTCTTGATAGCGGAATACAAAGATTTTGAGATATTTGTGTCAGAGGAGTGAAAGACATCGTAGGGGGGATAGGTGTAAGAAATTACTCTAGGTAAGGTAGCAGCTTTTCTGGTGGCAGATACATAATCATAGAATCATAGATTGGTTTGGGTTGGAAGGAACCTTACAGATCATCTAGTTCCAACCCCTCTTCCATGGACAGCGACACCTTTCACTATACCAGGCTGCTCAGAGCCCCATCCAGCCTGGACTTGAACACTTCCAGGGATGGAACCTCCACAATTTCTCTGGGCAACCTGTGTCTGTTCCTCACCACCCTCACAACAAAGAATTTTTCCCTAATACCTGATTTAAACCTACTTTCTTTCAATTTGAATCCATTGCCCCTTGTCCTGTCACTATATGCTCTTGTAAATAGTCTCTCTACATCTTTCTTGTAGGCTGCCTTCAGGTACTGGAAGGACACAATTAGGTCACCTTGAAGCTTTCTGTTTTCCAATCAGGTATATCTCACAACTCTGTTTTCACAGAGGAGGAAAGCCCGTAAAACACTATAACTCTAAGTGCATGCTCTGCACTGTGGGCACAGTGGGGGTGAGGTGAGGTGAGGTGAGGTGAGGTGAGGTGAGGTGAGGTGAGGTGAGGTGAGGTGAGGTGAGGTGAGGTGAGGTGAGGTGAGGTGAGGGAGCCATCACAGGGGTCTTTCTTTATCTTAGTAAGAAAAGGTCAACAACAAATTACTTAATAACTGCTTTAATAAGACAGAATCAGAAGAAGAATAGAAGTAACAAGTATCAGCTTACAATCCTTCAGTTGCTGCACACCCCATGTTCATGCAGCATCAGGCAGAATTCTGATGCATTTTCCCATGGTATACTGCGCAGAGAAGATCCTGTCCATGCAGAGAAACCCTCCCTTTCAGTCGTTTCAGGTCATGTATAATTTCCTTACTATAAACTAACTCTGTTCCTAAAGATTTTCTCATAAGAACTCCTTAACTTACGGTTGACCAGGGCAAGATCATACTGGAGGAGTTATGGCAGTGACAAGCAAGAGATGCCTGCAGGCCCCTCCAGCACCATACTTGGGTTGAATCTGTCCCATAGATGAGGGATGCATGTGACACAGCACAGCACAGCACAATAGATAGATTGATAATAGATTTTCTCCCATAGCAGTGCTCATTATCTGTAGTCAAAGCCAACAGTTTGATTATCCCCTTCCTTTCAATTAGGTCCTTGCACCCATGGGGCCCAGGCACAGGATGGCATGGCACAGCCTGATGGCCATACTGAGTAGGTTGGGCCTGCCCAGGTGAGCTGTCCTGTGGGTCACTGTCTCTGAACTTCAGCGGGCTTCTGTCCAAGATGAGTGCAGTGCATTGACTTCGTCTGCCTGCTTTCAATACATGTAGCATGATAAGGGAATGAAGTTTTACAACACTTTCTCTCTCCTCCCACTCTGTGAGCAGTGGCCTCAGAAACATCCCTCTGTTTTTGGATGTGTCTGACTTTACCGCTTTCTCCGTGTCTCTGTCCTACATCATGTGAAAGATCTGACCTTCAATGAAGATGGAAATATTAGACTTTCCATATATGTCAAGGTTCAAGGTCTGGGTAAAAGGTGATTGAAATAAGGAAATATATGCTCATACAAATGACAACTAAGGAAATTATGTAAGACTACATAGCATATCCTGTTATGGAAGGGAAATTAGATGGAGGTAGAGAGTTCAGTTAGGTAGGGATAAGATTGGAATGATGAGAGAATTTAATTTTAAAAGGTAAATTTTTCATGTGAATACCAACCTACACGCTGAGGAACATGAATCAACAGACCACATCTAAATCTTGCCACATCTACATTCCCATCAAAAGGAACTGTATCTTCAATAACTTCATTAGATGAATCATTAAATCTGCATGGAAAAGTGCTAATGTCAGTTTGACAAAGTTGAAGGCTTTCTTCTTCCATGGATGGATGAGAAAAAAACAGGAAATTGTTGGAAAGTGCAGATTAAATCTATATTTATACTTACTAGCATTTGTGAACAGTTGATCTACTGCTAAGGAAAAAATATATCAACAGATGCAGTTTGCTTCATTATGTGTGTAATAAAGTGGTTAACACTTTTTTCCTCCCTTTTGTAGCTATAGTAAATGAAGATTTGCATTCTGGGTAGAGCTCTCTCTTGTGGAAACAGCAGAAGCCTAGACCAACAATCCCTAAGCCCCAAACCTTGTTAAATGCAGTTTCAGTCCTGGGGACCTAATGTACTGATTGCTTCCCAAGAAGGAGTCTCATTGCCTGCTCCATTCAGTCCTATTACTGAAGGTCTAATTACATCTATTATGCTGTTCAGTTTCACAGGTGGTTTTTGGGAGGAGGAGGATGTACAAAGAGAGGGGGGTGCAGGGTGAGGGAGAGAGGGACGACAAGAAGAAACCAAAGCGTATGGCAGGGAAAAGACCCACAGGCCTCAACTATTGAGAAATGAACTGATGACTGAACTGACTACCATGTGAGATTATATCTAAACCACCAAACTGTGTTATTGTAACAAGACAAAATGGAGATGGTCCCAATTTTGTGTTATTGTCCAAGCAAGAGAGAACCAATCACTCTGTCAAAATCATAGGTACTGGATTTTAAAAGCTTCCCAAGGCCTCAGCTCAACCAAACAAATCTTAGTATGAAAAGGAAGAAAGGGGCTGGGGGGAAGTGAAGCATTTTTTAACAATGTTGTAAAGTTTCACTTACATTTCAGGCTGCCAAAAGCCATTCTCAGACCTCTTTTTCCCGATACAATGCAAACATCATATGCCATATTATGCTTTTGTGTAGCCTAGACTAAGACTGTTATCATGGCCTAATAGAGCTCAAAATGAGATGAGGGGAGGGAGGGAGAAAGAGACTCATCATTTTTAGATGGCTTTGCTTTTCCCATAGGGTTCCCATAGATCCTACTTAGCAGCAACTCATTCCAGCACTGATTAAGTGGGAAATACACAGAATCTCAAAAGGTCAAACCTATAATCAGCTGCCCTAAGGGGTTGACATGGAAAACTTCTTAATACAAGTTCAGTTTTTGGCAATCTTATAACATTTAGTCAGTGATAAACATTGAAGGAAAGAGGGGAAACTCCAAACAGAGCTTCTCAGAACGCCATTACAGTCTTTTGTTATATCCAGGTTCTTGGTGGGATTCCCATTATTATTTCCACTCAGGTTTTGGATGTTGATAATTTTCTTGCCAGCTGCTGAGGGGAATGCATTTATAATAAGCTAAAGGTGCCTGAGACATACATACTGCTTACCGCTGGGAAAATCATGCCCGAGTTGATCTACAGAGCAAGCAGGGAAAACGAAGCTCTCTCAGAGACAGGAAGAAAGAAAAGAGAAGGAAAAAGAGAGACAAATTACTTAATAAACCCCTTGTAATTATTTGGGTGAAACCATGTTTTTGAATAGTCATTATTTCCATGCGTGTGTTTTGTGATAAAAATGAAGTCTATTTAAACACAACTGGTTATTTCCAAAGGATCTCTGTTTGGCTACTACTTCACCACTTGTGAATCATTAATACACCCTGCAAAGCAGAGCCTGATTCAGCTACTCTGGGGGCAAGGGAGACAGTCATTCATTTCAACAGGATCTGAAGGCCTCAAATGAACATGCATCTTAAACCATAGGAAATCCGGCATTAGGATTTTTCTGTTTTGTTTGATTTGCAATGCATGCATTACCTTCCAGGACTGACTCTAGGCACAAGCTAAATAGGCAGTTGTTTACAACTGCAAAATTCAGGGGCTGGAAAATAGCTGTTGCCCTACTACTTACATTTCCTACGCCAGAGCTGTGGAAAAACTGGACTGACTGCTGTCACGAGTGTTAGAGTGGTGCATCCTCAGGAAAGATGCCATCGGAGTCTTTCATATTTCTCTTCCTCCCCAGGCAAAGGCAGAAACTGCTTGCTCTGCTCTCCAAAGCTCTTTCCCTCATTTTCCCTCAGCTCCTTTTTGTTTTCTCACTTCTTTCTATGCCAGAAGCAGCCAGGTCTCTTTCCTCTCTCACTGGAATAAGAAAGGCAGTTTCCCTTTTACAGCAAAGGTGCCTTGAACTAGCCGTGCTTCACTTACTTTAGCTAAGTGCAAAGCAGAGCTGAATTGTACAGTTTCAAGCACTCTCCAGTGTAAGTTTCAAAACTGTGGCACAGCTGCATTTTTATCATTATGGAAATGCTCTGAATGCTCCCAGCATGTCTCCACAAAACCCCCTGGATATCAAGAACCGTTCAAAAACCTTTTCCACGTCATAATTTAACCTGGGTTACTTTTGTCGGCTGAACTTGTATGGGAATAGAGCCTTCCCAGGTGACAACTCTAAAATATTTTCAAATTTACTGTACAGGTATGAGGCCGTTATTTTGTGTAATGTGCATGTGATCTGGTTATTTCACTGTGTAATGAAACTGTAAGTCTGGGTCATCTATTATAATGAACTTTATAATGCACTTTAGAGACAGACATACAGATAAAATTAACATCAAAGCTCCAGAAACAAGTAATCAAACCCACCAAGACAGAGGCAACTTTCAGCACAAATGATTCTTGTCTTTCAAAATAAATAACCCAGATCAAAGTCCAAAAGTAGAAATCGTATCTTAGCCTTTGGAAAATACAAGTGCGTCATGGTTTTGCACAGAAGGTGACTTACCAGAGGGATGTATCTGACATCTTACACTTACTGTGCATCCTGTATATTTAAAAGAATTAAAAATAAACTGCACAAAACTACCAAAAAAAAACCAAAACAAAGCCCCAAACAGAAAAACCCCAAAGTTTTTGAATTTCCTCATGTTCTCCAAAAGAGATTTGGTTTCAAGGGTAGATTTTCAGAAGCTGTGGCACAGAGATCCACAAAAAAATAAATCTACTTACAATCAAGCAATAGGATTTGGAACTTGTAGATACATGAAAATAGATACATGAAAGAAACTCAGGATGCACTGATATAGGTTGGAACATTTACATGTGAAAAGAGCTATTTTAGTTATTAAATTTCAAACAGGGTGAAATTATCCTTTTTGGTTTTCTTAGAGTAAGCATCACCCTTATCCCCATCTATTCTGTGAAGTGCGAGAAAGACAGCCTTGGTGAAAGTATGTCATGACAAACTTTGTACTGTAGTAACGTTGTTCCAAAATTCTATTGCACTATATACTGTATAAATGTAGATCAAAACTATTTTCAAGTTTTGGGTAGTAGTGATTTTCAAGATAATTTCTAAAGCTCTAAGAAGACTGAGAAGAAGCTGTCAAATGTCAAAAAGATACAGTAGCTTTTAGGGGTCATAAAGCACATGTAATCCATTTGACTCACTGTCAGCTCAGGATGATGGAGCTTTAGTGTAAATGAGAACCAAACTCTCACAAATAAAGACAGAAGCAATTCTCAACTCTTCCTATAATGAAAACTAATCACAGTCAAACTACTTTCAGAGGAGTGGAAATATTTACCTCCTCAGTTTAGGTTTTCTTCTTATGAACCCAGATAGGTATGGCTATGGTCAGGTAGTATGCTTGACATACCACTGTGGAAATATTGAATGCCTCATCTTGTATATTCATTTTACATTTACTTCTTGGACTGGATGATCATTGTGCATTTATCTTATGTCTCCATTTATGCAGCCTTACAGTTCTACTATTCTGATTGAGCATACTCATATTATGTAGGCATAAATAGAATAATAGCCTTATTAGAACTTCAGCTTATGTATGACCACCTTAAATAATTCCAGCAAGGTCAAGGAACCTAGATCTTCAGCACTATAAATTCCTTCTCTGACACTGCTCCGTTGAGCAAAGGCCAGAGCTACTTTGAAGGCATGGCCATAGAATTTCTGGTCTTCAAACTGTTAAATGTTTTGAGTCCGTTTCATCTGACAACAATAAAGTGCAAATGCAAATAAATATTAAATTTAGATGGGTTCTGATCCATGCTAATTCCTGCTTTAAATTCTACTTACTGAATTTTCAATACATATCCTTGGAGTTGCTCTTCTAATTCAGACTCAGTCTTCACACTTTTTTAAAGGATCTTGATAAACTTCAAGCATATTCCTTTATCCTCTCTTATTTGAATTAAAGTGAACTTTCTTTAATGAGCTCACCCTGATTTACGACTTTCTTCAGAGACATTTGCAGTGAAAACGTGCTAGTACTGTGTGTGTGTCAGATGAAGTAACTGCAACCTTTTGCGGATATTAGTTTTTGACATATGAAATGTCTTGGTCTTTCCACTTTTTGATGTATTTTTGAAAATTCAGATATTTCACAAATGACCGTCAGCCTAACAGCTGCCAGAGATGGCAGCATCACGAAAGCAAGCAATTCTGATGGCTTCTATATTAGTGAAACAATTGAAAAAAAGAAGAATGGAGAACCCACAGAGACACTTTGGGTTGTGGTACACCCTGTTCATACTTATCAATCATTCTGTGACTTGATAAACTGATCCAGTTTAAAACTAACCGAGTAAAAAAAAAGTCTAGTTTTAATGTGGATCAATACCCTGAAACAGTGTGCCTAAAGACAGCAATATTTGGACTCACGGACATGAGGGAGGGGCATGACAACAGGAGTGAGCAATCATTGACAGGACAGAGGAAAACCTGTTTCTTTTGCAGTGATATGGGCTTGAAAAAAATTATGAAAATAGAAGACAATACTGTTTAAAAGAAAAACAAAATCCTAGGAAAACACTTCCCCAGAATTTTAAATTTAAACAGCTTTGAAATAACTCAGAACTTTCAGGCCTTGGATAATAGGGAATAACTCCCTTTCAAAAACAATAATTTTTCTACTTCTATAAAATGAGCAAAACCCAATCAGTGCATAAGCGATTGACTTCCAACGCCAAGAATGAACTGTTTACTGTTCAGTGGGTCAGTGTTATGGTCAGGTATCCAGTGCCAAATATGAATTGCCTTGCTGCTCTGGGATCCAGAGGAGATCTCAGCTAAAATGAAAACATTTTCTTAGGAAATTGCTGATTCACTGAAATGGAAAAAAAATTAGTTAACACTAATAGCAGTTTTGACCAGAAGTAAAATTTCACAAATCTAGATGAAAGTTTCAGGGATACCAATAACCTTGATTAAGAAAAAGCCCAGTAGTTGGAGCACTTACCTAAATATCGAGGATTCAGTCATACTTTTGCTTTGCCTTGGTGCTTGAAGCCCTTAAATGAACTGCTGAGTTCAGCAGATAAAGGCTATTCCCTCCTCCAAGGTCTTTTTCTCATAGGCTTTTTTAATTTTTTTTTTTTTTCCAGCTGGGCTTAAGCTACAGTTTTAATTTCCTTAACCTAAACCTCACTGAGAAATAAACTCAGACAATAGTTGTTAATTTTCTTAGGTTAAAGAAATGTGGATTAAGACATTTTTTTCCCTCTCTGCCCCACCTACCACCAAAAAGACCATTATGGGTGGCATAAATAACATCAATGGAGATAACAAGCCATTCTAAGGATGTGTGTCGTGCTCTCTTCCTGTGAATTATTAATTTCCTTGGAATCTAAGGCAAAGAAGAAGATTGAGACTACTGAGGATTTCATTAACATGACAGAATGGGCTTATTTTTTATATGCTTCTAAGATATGAAGGCATGTTTGTCTGGTCATTTAATAGAGGAAATGCGCGTGCATTTCCTTTCAAATGCTGAGCATACTAAAGTGTAGTATAAGTTGGGAGAAGGATGGAGAAAACTAAACCAGATAAAATACTAGCAATCCCAGCAAGCTGGAAAAAAATGGCGGTTTGGAAAGATTGTACAAGTTGTCTACAATACAAAGATGTGGGCACTTGTTACTGAGCTCCGGGTTTTCTTATGTAGTCCTATCATAAGCCACTCATAGTACTTCCATCAGGGCAGTGGCTGCTTTCTGACTTGGCACCTAAATTTCTCATTTCACAAGCCACTTACAATGCAGCCCACATGAGGCTGTTTTATATCAAATTTAAACTCAAGCCAGTGCAGAATCTACTTGTTTATGAAGTGCTGTTATGTCCCTGACAGGCATTGACCTATGAGTGACATAGATGGATGATTGAATTCAAATGAAGCTTAAGATTTTTTTTTTTGACCTGTAATACCTTGTTTTGCTCTATTAGAATTCATGCTTCTGGGTATTTTGGAGCAAGGAAGGGAGGGAGGAAGGGAGGAAGGAAGGGATGAAGAGAGGGAGGGATGAAGGGAGGGAGGAGGGAGGGAGGGATGGAGGAAGGAGGAAAGGAAGGAAGGAAGGAAGGAAGGCAGGCAGGAAGGAAGGAAGGCAGGAAGGAAGGAAGGAAGGAAGGAGGGAAGGAAGGATGAATGAGGTGGAGAGGGTGTCATGTCCCTTCCCTCTCGCCTCACCTTTTTATTAGTAGTAGCAAGTAGCTTAGATAGCCTCTGTAGCCTAACCTGGACGTTTACGTTTGAATTGCTCTGAGGCAAGTTATGCAGTCTCTACATAACTACCTTTCAGAGGAGCCTAAAAGTTAGGCTAACCAAACTAAAGGTTTTACAGTGGATATCTGAAGTAACAGAAGGTGTGTACCCATTTGTAATGTAGCTAGGAAGGAAAATCAGGCAAAACTCGGCATGATCACAATATTAAACACTGTTTTGGTCACAGATCTTTATAGAATACAGGTTGCTGCTATCATTCAGCTTTAGATTTGAGATGGTGACTGGATGATCATAGATAGTAAAACATTAACATTTATAGTCTGATAAAAGGGAGTGTCCCAGTGTATGAAAAAGTAGACATGCCCTGCTTAAGTGACAAGGATGGGTCCTTTCGTCACCCAATACAAGTTAGACAGAAAGTGGTCTCAGACAAAAGATTCCACACTGAATCTGGAGCTGCCTCATTCTGTGGAAGATTTCAGTCTGCTGAGATAGTGCTGTAGAAACTGATTGCATTGAACTGATTTCAGCTGATACCACCCGAGTATAGTCTGTAACTGTGCAGGTTACAGAGGGAGATTTAACTCAGTGAGAGTATGTAATAAAAGGATTTGCAAAACAATTCAGGAAAGCAAAACAAACAAAGAAAACCCAGAGAGTTCTCCAAATATATATCTGAAACCATTCCTATGGGCAAAGGCACAGGTGTGTGAGATGACTCTGGAAAAGCAATTGAAAATTCCCTGTGGCCTCAGTATAAATCCCTTTCATTCAGAGGTCAGCATTTAGTGTTTGCAGCTAAGGAGCGTCTTCCACTGGCTACTCAGTGTGCTTCTGTTTCTATGACAGTTTTTATCCTGATGATGAGAGAGCCCTGTCAGATGAAGTGTAAGCCACATTTACCAATAAGTGCCCCACACTGGCTTGTGATGCCTAATCTCTTTTATTGAACCTACTAGCTGGTTTCTGGAGCCATTGATTTTCCTTGCTGTCAGTTTGTGGCCTTGACTCCTTAATGTTTATTTAGACTGTTCTCCATAAATTGCTTCTGGTGCTGAGGGCGAAAAAGGAGGCAGGAGGTCAGGGTTGCTTGTATACCTGTCCATATATATAAATCACAGCTTTTGTTCTTCACTGTTGTTTGTGAACACTGTTTGCTGGATAAAAAAAGGGAAGTATTCTACTAAAACATGGAGAGGCCACTATTAATTTCCCTGTATCTGCAATTTTATTGCAATTTAGGTTTTTAATTTTCTGTATCTTAATAACACCTCTGGTTATCAACTAAAGGATTTAATGTTTCTTTTTCTTAAGAGATACAAAGAGGAAAAGAAATTGATTGTTTGCCAGCACAGAACTTTACTTTTCAAGTGGGAAGGTGTGCATATATTTTGGGATGGGGGGAATTGTTATTTCTTGCCTCTTTTTAATTTCAGTGTTTGTAGAGAATGGTAGGACTCAGGGGTGCAGCACTTGTATGAACAAGAAGACACTGCCTTTCTTGCTGTCAGCATCTCAAACCCTAGCCATTTAAAGAAGGATCATAGCTTTCACTGGGCAGGAATGGCAGTGTTGTTCCAGCAGTAGGACAAGTCTTCTTCTCTGGTAATGTCACTGGCAATGCCAGCGAAATGAGAAATGGTTAAAGAAGGGGTCTGTACTGTACACCAATAATTTGAGAGTACATCCTGAAAATTCAAAAGGAAAAGCCCTAGAGTTTATTTAACAGTGAGCTACTAGAATGGTACAGCCTTAAATCAATGGAAACTGTTTTGCAACAGTGAAGATATTTTTTCCTTCTGCAGCAGTAAACATCATAGTCTGTACAAGTTGACAAGTGGTTCTCCTGAGGCTAGGAGTACAGTAATCAATAGAGGTGCAGTTTGCGCTACTGCTCTCTGCTGATAAAGAAACATTGTGCACAGATATGATGGTGAGGATAAATCAAAAAAAAGAAAGAGAGGCTGTTCCAAGATAGGTAAAGGAATACCTTATTGACCAGAATATCTGATCCAGTTTTTTTTTTCATTTGACCTCTCTTTCTTTGTATGGTTATTCACCATCTTAAACTTAAGAAAGTTCAGTTTATTGTAAAAGAGAGATGTAGCAACCATGGCAGGATATATTTGGGTTAATATTCCACTTTCATCTGTCCTTCCATTTTGCAAAGGTCAGTGTACTGTTTTATATATTCTGTAAAAGCCATTAGATGTATGTTACATGTGAAGAGCACCCTAAGAAAGTCTCAGAATCAACTCCATGTTCAGGTTGCAATTTCACTATTTTTGAGGATCATTCCTCTGAGAAGTTTTTAAGTATCCTGAAACCATCCTTTAACTGAGGCTAATTTACATGCAAGACCCTAAAGCATCTAGTCCAGAAAGCTTCACTATTGTTTACATAGCTTCAAATATTAAAGCTTTGCATTTCATAATATGTATTTTATTGGTAGATAATGTTCTCATTCTAGGCAATATAAACTACTAGAGAAAGGAAAATGTTTCCATAGTGTGCCTCATTGTCTCCTGAACAGAAAGGCAGTCCATCTTTAAAATCAGCACCACAGCAAGAAAGCAAAACACACTAAGATATCAGGGAAAACTCCTAAGGCTATCATGTGTGTCCTTCAAAGAAAGAAATCAATAAAGTTTGGAGTCAATAGGGAAGAATTATAAAGAAAAAAATAAATAATTCTTATGAAAGATTTGTAGGTTGGCATATTTACTGTAGTTACATGTGCTAATGAATACTACAACAATTTAATTTGTAACCAATCAACAGTAAACAATTATATCTTTATTTTAAAAAATAAGGATTACTGAACTGTCAATGAATTGAGTAGTAATTTCTAATAGTCTTCAGTATAGCAAATTTAAAGAATAAACAGTGTAATTTAATACAGCATAACCAGTATCATTCAGTATATGAAATTAAGTTAGCAACTTAGTTAAATTAATTGATAAAATTCTTGCTGACTTTATTGGGCCTGTGCTCATAAAAGACTAGAAGCTGGATCTGGACAAAACATAAATGATTCAAGTGGTCCAAGTGTTCCACAAGAGTGCATACAGTAAAAATAACTGCATAGTCTATTTAACCTGCAGACTGGAAACAGAAAATACTACAAGCTTTCTTTTGTAAGTAAGTAGTGATTAGATACATTTTCCTTCAGCCCAAGTGAAGCAAGCAACTTCCTCACTACAGATTTTTCTACTGACACAACATATTTTTATACAGCTGAGTTTAGCAATGCATAATACCTCATTAACATTTAACAGCATGAAATATGTCTCTGTGAAGGTTTTTGGGTTGGGGTTTTTTTTAAATGTAAAATAGGAAGGAAGGTTGTTAAACTTTATTTTTCTCTGGAAAAGCAAAACAGAAAATGTTTTCCCTTCACATTTTTCCATCTGATGTCAGGAGATTACGTTACAGTTTTCCTTATTTTCACTCATGACTGACATTTAAATAACTTTTGGAGATGGTAAGGAATAATAATTCATTCATGGCTATAAATATCCAAGATATGTTTAGTTAGGAGGAAACAGATGACCTAACAGAAGATTAAATCTTGGCAAATTTACTTACATTAACCAAACCCTTCCAATTAAATTTCAGCCAGCTGGTCGCTTCTAATCCTCTCTTATTCAGCCTACTTGAATGATTTTTAGTTTTTTGAGTTGGTTAGGGTTTTTTTTTGTTTTGCTTTTTTTAATGCCACTTTCATCCATCACTCGCAACACCAAACAAAACATTTTGTGTGAGAATGAATCAAAGATTAAATGTCAGGGGCCCTACTAGACTGGGGATGAGGCCAAAAGCACTTAGAAAAATTTGAAACTTTATCACACATCCATAATTCCAAGCTAGCAACCCATAAGGAACATAATTGAAGGTAGTAGCCAAGCTCTCTGCCCTAGTTGTTAACTAGATTGCTGAATATCAGGCAAACAATCCTTGTTTATTCCCACATTAGGGCATTTGTTTTCTACTCATAGTGTCAGAGACGAGGGAGGTTAAAGAAGGAGGTGACAAAAAGTTGGCACTGCTATTCCAGTGTACATCCTGCAGGTCATTAGTACTGTCTTTCCTCTGAACCATGCAGCACTTTTTTCCCAAATGCTATTCCTGGTTTCTCATAGTGGCAGAAAGAGCAAAGCTGTGTTACTCAAGCAGCTAAGTAGCTCTACTTTGCCATAGGTTTTCTGCTTCGACTCTTTTGAGGGAAAAATCCTGGTTAATAGGATGAACTGTGGCTGAGTTCCAGATCCGTAGGCAGTTCAGGGCAGCCCAAGAACTGGACAGAGTGCATGAGTGAAGAGTTCCTGCTTCTTTTCCATAGCTGGGGACAGAGGAAGATCAAACAAAGAAACAAAACACACACTGAAAAAAAAAATTTGCACAGCCAGTTGCTCTAACTACAGAGGAAGTTGATTTGTCACAGTCTGTTTCCATCAATGAGCTGACACAGGAAAGATGCATGTGTGGTCTTGGAGAAGAAATCCGCTTTTCCACACAATTCTGTGAAAGGCATAAGGCAGCAAGATTTCAGACTTATTACTTCTGACAGTTTTGGCATTTTAAATGCATGTAATTATATATACAAAGAGTTGGATGAGCAAGCTTAGCCAAATAAACAAAGGTCTGATATTTTACAGTCTAAAAATGGGACAATTTTGAAGGTGAATACTTGTTAAAATTAGTCATCCTGCACTATAGTCAATTAATCTGATGCAGTAAGTAATAGAAATCACAGTTATTTTTAATTTTGGCAAAGAACAAGGTTCTAATTTGGTATTGTCACAGTCACATTCCACTGTGCCGGACAAAAAAAGAATGCAGTGGAAGGATTAATCTTTCCAAAGCAGCATTTATTTAAATGACAAAATGCAACAAGTTGCATTATGAAGAAGAGAGTAAACAAAAAGATCAGGTACCTCTGTTTTGTTGTTTGCAGAAAAAATGTTTTCCTCTTCCTTAAACTTTGAAAAATTAGAATTGTAAAGCATTCAATAGAGAGAAATTTGTAAGAATAATTCCGGTTTCTTGTTTTAATTCCAGTGGTGGATACTATCATGGGAATTATATTTTATTCAAAGACTAAAAAATCTAAAGCAGAATATATATATAATGGGATTCCTGCAGACCCTGTGTAATCTCCACATGAGGCCTTAATCTCCTCTGCAATGCAATTGCTTCATCAATGGCCAAGTGTTTTGGAGAAGAGTGTTACCTAGTGCTTTGCAAGTGCTCAGTAGAAGTGAGAGAGGAATTGTGGCACACAAAGGTAAGCTGACCCTTCTTTATATCCACAGAAATACCAGAACTGAGGGATAGTTAACCACTGAAATCATTGAATAACTTGATTTCCAGGATTCTTTAGAAAGCCTAAGAGAGTTTGGAGAATATTTGATGGGTTTTGCCTTGAGACCAGCAGTACTGTTTAGTGCACTGAACTTTACATAAGAGATGCAAAAACTGGGTTAAGCACAGCTTGAGTAATTTGCCTGAGGCCTGAGAAGAAGCTCATGAAAAAAACTAAAATTCAGGTCTGTTGAGCCCAGGCCCTATGTCATAAGCTGTAAATTACCATTCTTTGCAATACTGAAACTGTCAGCTCTTATGTACTCAGACACAAACCCCAGATAATTGTTTAACCTGCTATTTGCTAAGCTAAATACATCCCATTACTGTCTTGTACCGTAAGGAAAGTCTTATTCTTCTAAATATTTTTTCTCTGGAACCTCTCTGAATGTTCAGGATCTTTCTCCATGTGTAAGTACTTTCAATGGACTCTGTATTCACCACTGGCATTCCAGTAGTCATTACAAGAACATATCCAGACTCGGTATAGGCTCTGTTTTACTCCATACATGCTGGTTTAGACACCTCAGACTCTCATGATCTGCTTATGACTACACTGTAAGACCAAGAAACCCCAGCCAAAACTTTTTAAATGATCACAACTGCCTAGGATAAAACCTCACATATTTGTGAGTATCAGTTTAAGGCTGAACTTTCCAGCCTGTGTGAATTAGCTTTTATATGGATTCACCCAAATTTAAAAAAAAAAAAAAAAAAAAAAGCAACCTCAACAACACAGGGAAAGTAGTCAAAGCAATGTTGGAAAACTAGCTAAACAGGAAGAGACAAAAGTAGTGTTTCCACTTGGAAAATATATAAAAAGAAAGAATCAAGTGCCTCCCACATTAGAATATTCCATAGGTGTTAAAAAACCCAAAAAACAACCCCACAACAAAACGAAACAGCAACAACAACAAAAAACAATAACACCACAGGCAAATGAAAGAAAAATATTAACATGGGAAAAGCTCAGAATTCAAGAAATCAAAAGTTCTTTCTTTACAGTTGCCTTTCTCTTGGGGAAAAAAAAGAAACAGAAGGAGCTTGTTGTTTTTATTTCTTTGCGTCTGTTTAGCTGCAGTAATCACAGTGAATTTAGTTGTGACACCTGAATGTCACAGATGCTCCCCCTATGAGCAAATA